>QVRM01006599.1:0-75914 GCA_003439945.1 Dermanyssus gallinae | reverse complement strand
ATTTTTAGATTAGGTTACAATAAACTAATAAAATATGACTTGTAATATATGTTCGCTAAATTTCAGTGTGGCTTTAGTTTATAATCACGGGCAGAGCTTAAACTTTTAATGAAGTCGTATCGTAGCAGCTTCTCCTATTGTTTGTGCTACTTGGCGAAGTCGTGGGGCTTCATTTTTAGAGAAGAGGTTGAATTAGTATTAAAGAACGGTTTCAGCTACTCGTCTCCTCCTGAGGCCATTTAGGTGGGTATTATGCCAACAGCATCCGCATCGAGTCCCACACTACCCGCTTCGTGTGCGCGTAAAAGCATTTTCTCCCGCTCGCTCAAAACAAAGTATACTAAACGTCTAAATGTTGATGAAGAGTAAGTAAGTGAGAAAGATCCCTTTAAATCTCGCCAAACGTCGACACTCTTCTATTCGGAAAGAAAATGTGGAATAATACGATCCTAGGTTTTTGATGTATTGTTTGCAAATTTTAATCTTTTTGTTGCAGGGCCGAGCTTTCCGCATGCTCCTTCAGGGCCAAGTTTTCCGATGAATTTTACTCATGGAGCCTTACTGTTGATACTAGGACAGTTAAGAGCGTCCGTTTTTATAATCAATCGATGCGTGAAGGCAGAAGTTGTCCTTGAAGCAGCACCAGCTTGCAGCAGAATTCGTCTCTATAATTAGATCAGGCACATCTTGGCCACGTGCAGTACATCAGTTTATTGCAAGACCCAGTCACGCTTCAAGATCTTTCGTGCCAAGTACTAATGCTGGCACCTCCTGCCATAGTCAGTGGTAGTACGTGCCAGATTAAGGGCGTTTTTAAGAACATGTTTCACACATCGGTTTGTTCCGGTTAATCCAGTGTCGAGGATTACCCCCGAGGTATTTTACATTCATTTATATTTATATGGAACTACGCGCAAACTATGAGGGAAAAATATTACACTGAAAATTGCTACGTGTTGTCTCAAGCGTATAATTACGCCTCGATAATCGATTATGCGACACGATCGTTTTGTGCAAGTCCAACCTCTTGCCAATGTTACTTGTTTCCATTAAGAAAAATCAACATGGCATGGTTTCATTATGGTTCGTAAAAAAATCTCAGACGGTTCCCCATAGCTCCGTCGGTATAGGGCGTCTCCCATTCCTAGGCTTATCGTGCCCCCAATATTACACACTACAGGAGAGCACGTTGAGTATTGATAATTAAAATTAAACAAATATTAAACTATTGAAAAAGTGAAAACATTTACCAATAAACATACTACCATACTCGTTAAACATTTCAGAAAGATATTGGCCAGGTCGGACACAACTTTGAAAGCGCCGCTAGAATACGAAGGCCGTGGGAACAGACAACGGAGGAAACGAGAGTCTGGATAATTAGAGCATTCTTACCCAGGGAAAGTGATAGAAGCAATAGACAGAGCACCACGGGGAAAGGCACCACGGGGAGGATTTAAAGGGATATAACATATGAAAGACACCCTGATTCTGGCACTATGCTGGCAAGTCCTATTCAAGGAATGCTTAAACACGGGGAACTTCCACAGGCTTGGCAGGAAGCGCCTTAAAATGCATTTGAAAAGGAAAATGAGTAGACACGGAACCAGTGGTTTGGAGAGCAATAGCACTGAAAGCTGCCCGTACAAGATATTCTTAGCAATAATAGCTAGGAGACTGGGGTGTTTTTTTTTTAGAGGAGAGAGGGTAATACAGAAGGAGAAGCACGGATTTAGGAACGGAAGATCAGCTCACACAAAAATTGGCAAGCTATTAAGGGTAATCTGGAATACGCAGTCTAAGCCGGGAAGCTGTCTAATATGCTGCGTTTGTGGATTTGAAGGCAGCGTTTGACATATCACCAAGGAAGAAGATCGTTGAAGAGCTGGCAAAAGCTCGGGAAGTGCCGAGAGCAATTCGTAGGTTACTTATCAATAACAATTAAAACAAACCACGATGTTCATTGATAACGGGGAGGTGGCTCTCTGCGGGGAGGTGGCTCAAAGCACAGATGATGTTGGCACTAATATGATGATCCACAGGTCCTATATATAAGGATGCATGAGAATAGATGAAGCAATCGTCGCTGGTGGCGCGAAGCTAGCTGAGCACATGTGTCGTTTGAGCGAGAGACTAGCGAACTCGCAGCAGCATCAGCAGTGATCGATTCGAGCGCGCATTGTGGTAGTAGCTGGCTTGTATCCCGTGTGTAATGCTGCTGCCGCCGGACGGGCCTGTAGATCTGATAATTATGATGACGATGATGATACGGATGCTGTGGTCGTGGGAAGGCGGTGGTGAACGTGGATCGATGTCGTTAGCATGTGGCTGAACGGGCATGTGTCGGTCGATGTTGATGTTGTTGTTGTCGTCGTTGTCGTTGTTGTCGTTGTTGTTGTTGTTGTTCTGTTGGTCGTCATCCACTAGGTGCTTGCTCGGGTTGCTATAATAATGCTGCCGGCTTGGTCGCAGTATAATTTACACCGCAAATATGTTGACTTTTGCTTCTGTCTCCGTGGAAAATGTTGGCCACGCCACCGTGCTTTTAAATGCTTTTGTGTCCAGGTGTATCTTTGTGATCGGTAGTTTGCTGTGAAAAATAAGCACCCATCTCTGCACCCAATCCTGCCGTGTTTTTTGGTTGTTGTACGAAATTTCAGGAATGCATAGCGCACATGAGTCACTAGCAACTGACAACTGGGGTGGGGAACTCACATGGCCACTAAACCCGCATTCCACCTCGACGAAGTAACGTGCAGGCTCGACGCTAACAACCTAGATATATTTTGCAGCATTGATCACATATGCTGGCTGGTGCAGATCGTTATTGATTGCGTCCTCCGATGGGCCAAGAATGAACGGAGACTCTCCAACCACGATATGCTTATATTGTAATTATGCTGAGAAGTTGAGCTAAGATTAACAATCAAATAGCGCCTGACGTGTGCATCTCATAGCTTCATTTACTCTTAAATATATATATATATATATATATATATATATATATGGTTTAGCCAGAGCACCTCGTGCACCTGCAACACTCCTGAAGATCGTAGAGTTCTTCCGTGCTGTATAACACGTGATGAAACCCCTGGGCTGCAAACACGGTAGTTAAATGTCTGTTCTTATATCCGGCTGCTCGCCAGGCCGTGCTTGTCATCGCTACCGTAGTATACATTCCTAAATCAATTTCCTTTCATTTTTCCGTCCACTTCATAGTATAGGCCTCAAACGCTCTCGTCCTAGGTAAACCCCATCGAAGTTGTAGTTCCTGGGTCATTAAGGTCCCCCCTCTAGGATATGTATATATATATATGCCTATTTATCAATTAAACATGTGGATGTTCCCGTTTTGGAAAGTCAATGTCAAGAGGCCGGGAACACATCACCCAACTAGCGTGGTCTGTTCCTGTGGTTTGTAATCCGTATCCTGCGTTCATGATTCTCAAGCAATCCAATTTTATGTAGAGTTATATTCTTCATTATTGTACAAAGACGAGGGTCTGTGGCCTATAAGCTGTGACGAACAGACATTAAATAGCGTTAGCCTGGTGTGCCCGCAAGCTTACTTTGATATCAAGAGACAAAAGCCTCTGCTTTTAAATTGAGAATAGTACTGCTAAGTGAATTGTCGGTATGTACGAACAATAGTTTCTTGAGAGTTGATGCGACAGTGCCGGCGTTTTATTACATATTTAACATAAGATTTTCCGTAAGGCAATTGCCCGTGTACGTTTTTTTTTTATGTCATGGCTAAATTTTATCCACACCGGCATTTACCTTGTCTAAATTGGAAACCATGCAAACCAATATAAGAGTGGCCGGTCCGGGTCTCGAATCCAGTCCTCCCGAATGCAAGGCAAAGGCTTGCCACTAAGCCATTTGCTCGGTTTCGATTTCGATTGCGATGTTGGAAGTGTGTAATACCTGACAATCTCAATTCGTACGATTCTAAAGCTATTTCTCGATCGATGCCGTCCGCCATTTTTTCTGATCTACGCCATTGATCGGATACTCTAGTTGATATCCCAATGTTGTACCAACAGCGAGGCAGACCGGTGAACAAATTACACAATAGGCTCCGTATCCACCTTCATCTATCCTTGCAGATATATACGCTGTCGTTTTATATGTAACAAATACTTCTCAAATATTTCTCTGGCGAGCAATTACCGATCAGTGCGTGTGAGTGTGTTTGTCAGGGATGCTTTGTAAAACGTTAAAATACAAGATACGCTGTTATAAGAATAGAAGCAAATAAATGGTAATAAAGGAGACAGTAATGAAATCGAACGTTTCTTCATGTTGTCGTGTGTCGCTCAGTTGGTCGCAGGTTTCTGTCTCAAACCAATCCGCTTGCCAATCGAAAGACCTATGACGTGTTATCGTTTTTATTCGTTGTTTGCAAAAATATATATATGACTGTTCTTCATGTGTGTGTGTGAGCACTCTTTATAGCATCGCGCCTCTCAACCATTCAAGGTCAATATTGTGCACCAGTGAATCATTCAACTTTCCGAAGGAGACCTACCTGATGCCGCCATCTTAGAATATCAACAAATTCATCACAGTCGGCCCTGACTGCATAGATGCTTTGTGGGAGAACCATCTGTCAGTTCCTGAATATCTAGAACAGGCTTTTTATCACATCCAAAGCGAACATTCACGCGTTCATCAGGACATTCCCTAAGAGCTCTGCCATATAGCTAGACTTGATTAGACCTCAGCGATTAGTTGACATCTCCCCCCTCCCCCCATTCAAGGCATGGATTTTGCATTTTCAAAAATCGTGGATGTTCTCCTGTGGGGCCCCTCTCCCTCTGTTAAGTCGTTGATATTCGACGCAAGATTATTTGCTCTTCACGAAAAACACGGGTCGATGCTCTTCATTGCTTGCTCGGCTTCGCTGCGAAGGCTTGCCCTGTAAACGGGATGCAACCATAACAAAGCCACCGATTCAAACGTTACGGATGCATTTAAACTAGGCACATTCGCGAATCTGTTTAGGCTCATACGCACAAGATTTTGCAGAAGCTAACTAAGAAAAATGTTCCAAGATCACTTTGGCACTTATTACTAAACATTTTAAGGAACTGGATAGGTGAAAACACACGCTGGGGTGGCCCAGGGCGGCGACCCCAGTAGTCTCCTGTTATTTTCCGTTTTGCTTGAAGACCTGCATGAGCTGATTTTGAAAAACTGCTCAAGAAAATAGCCCAGAGTTTGAATAATAGACGCATGATACTTTTATTTGTGCGGAAAGCATATGCATGGTTTACTAATGATTAGACGGGCGATGGTGAGAATGTCTAGGTTTATGAATGAACTAGGGTTAATTTCTAATCGGGAGAAAACGATAGTAGCTAGATTGTGAAAAGACGGTGGATAAAAACAATGTAGTATATATCATTCACCAGAAGTATAGGAAAGCATGATTGCATGTGTGAACAAGTTAACCTATTTGGACTTTAGCTGCGATGAGGAGCCCACATATGTTATCTTTGGATGCGGCAGTGGCATTGTTAAGACTTAAAGTGGAATAATCGCTACTTACGGGAGATAACTCATGACCAAAACTGAGGACTTCAAGTCGTTTTAGTCCTCTAGGTTTGTGGTTGCTCATTATGAATAAACTTTGTAGACACTCATTCATACTAGATATTGATGTGATCTATTCCTCTCTCTTTCTATATATATTTTTTTTCGATTATATTTATATATCAATTGAAGGTAAAACTAAAATTAGGTATTTCTTTTTATTTTAAATACATTTATAGCACATTGCAATTACTACAGCACTAAGGAAAAAATCATACAACCAAGATATTAATTTTTTTTTACAAACACGCGGAGTTTGGATGACAAAATGTGGCACCGACGATTACTTAGCTCCCAGGTGAGCAACGAGCAAAACCTCTCTGTGTATCTGGGGCAGTATTACGCAATTTTATTAAGGCTCTGGAAGAAAAAGGCAAATCTAATTTCGTTCCCAGAAATTAAACAACCGGTCTCGTCTGTTTTAGCTAGTTCCTTGAGCTATATTATGCGACAATATAGCCACATGTGTATTCATAACGTTTTATCTGCAATGAGCTCATTTACAGGTTGCAAGCTAACCAACCTGCTGGCCAAGTCAGCCAAAAGTACAAGAAAGGCCGCCGTCATTAGAACAAGTTTAAGTCTGTAACGGCAGCGGCAGTCACAAAAAAAGATAGATAGGTTTTATTATTCTCATGAGTGGTTTACATTTGTACAGAGGTTTACAGATCCTTAGAATTTAGACAACTATGTATATCCAAAAACATGTAAGTTATTGCCATATGAGTTAAATTATGCTATACAAATTACTTCAAAGTGAGTAATTTTAAAACAAAGAACATCTTACGAAACCAAACGCTGCCGTCTTAGTTGCGCGTCTGCAATACTGCTACTGTTTTAAACATTTTTACCGTTTGTTCTGCCTGAGCTGTTTCACGGTGCTCCCGGTACATGTAAGACAGTGTATAAATGCATGTACATTCAATGTTGTTAATTACTGGCTATAAACAGGTGTTTTCCACACTCGCGGGTCACGGGTCGCTCTTAACATGTTAATTTGAGTTCAGGAACGAGAAGACTTCGACAGACTATAGAGCCGGCCCGACGTTTTAAACGGCGTGTTCGTCTGATGGATTGGTTATCAATATTAGTTAGTGATTTCGGTTTCGATCTGAGCGGTGGCACGCAAGCGGAGCTCACGGGAAAACACGGTAAAACGCAAGTTTTAGTTTGAAAAGGTCTCCGACTCGAGTTGCGACGAAAACGGCCTTGTGTACAGAGCATGAAGTGTGAAAGTGTTTTTGGAAATATATGTGAAAGAGGACACTTATGAGTGCACTGAGGTGCGTTGGGCTACAACGGTCGACGGGGCAACACACCACTAGGCAGACAAAGACAAAAGCAGATTATCTGCAAGGCGTATGGTCGTACAAGTACTACGTAAAGCAACGAAGCACCAGAACGCTCTACGGCAATATATACCCGCCTCTGTCGAGGGTACCATGTCCCCACAAAGCCACAAACCAGCTCACTAACGAGACCCCGGTGAGTCGAAATAGTTCTAACTAAATAAAAAAACAACGCTAATTTCCCAGGTTGGCGAGGCTTTACAACAGGCTACGATGGACAAAAGGGCACTTTCTTCTGCCAAAGGCTTTCCCTAGAGATTCAGAGAGGTAACGCGATTTCGGTCCTCGGAACTATGAAAGACTGGATGGACCCGCGTCTTTGCGTCAGGGGTCGGGCAAGACTCCCACTCGGACACGAGTGATAGATGAGGAGTGAACCATCGGCGCCGTGGACTTAAACATTCACATGTATATATAAATACGATACGATTCCTAAATAAATACGATAATGTTAAAGGAGGACCAAAAAAACTAAATGAAATGTAATTTTTCTTTAATCTGTAGAACCTAGATGTGTTTGACACGATTCTTGCGAAGATATAGCTCCTGTGATATATTTCTTTAAATATACTGACCCATTCCAGTCCTAATCCACCTTCTTTCATCTTGTTTTAAAGAGTATTTCTATCGACCGTATCGTAGGCTCGTTGGATATCTAGGAATGTTGCGAGCCCGTTTTCTAGATCTGGCTCTTTATATACTTTCCGTTAGTACGAAAAGGCTATCCTCTGTTCCCCCACATTAGAAGTGTAAACAGGGACTGGAACGAATAATTGATTATATGGACGAGATGGGGCTTAGCATAAACTGGCAAAAGACAGTAGCAGTTAAGTTTCGACGAGGGGGTCGATTAGGAAAAAACGACGTTATTCAAGCTAGGGGCAATGTAGTACAATTTGTAAATAAGTTTACTTATCTTGGTGTCACTATAACGTCGAATGGTAGCAGTTTCCGAAGACATATAGAAAGCAGAGTGGGAAAAGCAATCCGAGCGGCAGCAGCAATTAAGAGCCCGCAAATGTTGTCAATACATACCGCCTCCGCTCTTTTCAAAATTAAAATAGAACCAATAGCAACACTCGGTATATTACTTATATGGGAAAAATTGGGAGAAGCAGAACTGCAGTTACTAGATAGAGCCAGTTTTTTTTTTATGAAACGGGTTTTGGGTTTAAGTAAGAATAGAATTCAAGTAAGAATAGAATAGTTGATATCTTAGAGGGGGGAGTTTAATGCCACAAGAATTACAGCTTCGATGGGGTTTACCTAGGACGAAAGCGTTTGAGGCTTATACTTTGAAGTGGACGGAAAAATTGAAGGGAATCGATTTAGGAATATATAATTCGGTAGCGATGACAAGCACGGCCTGGCGAGCAGCGGGATATAAGGGCAGACATTTAACTACGGCGTTTGCAGCCCACGGGTTTCATCACGTGTTATGTAGCACGGAAGAATTCCACGATCCTCAGGAGTGTTGCAGGTGCACGAGGTGCTCTGCCCAGTGCGATAGATACCACGCCGCAGCAGGTCCTGCAGTTCAGTCAATAGCTGAGCTAACAAGATGAGAGAAGACCCAATGACGTGAAGGAAGCACTAGTTGTGTCTGATGTATATGTTTATAATTTTACCCAACCTGGGTGTTAATAAACCATAATAATTAGAAGTGTTTTAACCGAGAAAGAGTGGGTTAACCGCATGCGCATGTGAACGCCCTCTCTGGCTACGGGGGGACGGCGAGACCAGTAAACCGGGCTATTACACCCCCCCTTCAGTAGTTTGTAGTAATGCTAACAGCACTTCCCTGCTGGGGGGGGGGGGGGGGAGGACATGACTGCATTTTAGTGGGTTGGAGACCCACACTACCGGCCAACACTTGCAGCTGAGGACAATTCTGCAGTGATGACCGTGTGTGCGTTCCGCATTTTCAAGAAAGTCTTCTAAAAAAATCCTTTTTTTTCTCGGCCTATTCTAAAACCACTCTGCCTTAGTTTTATTTGTTTTATCTCTTCCACCTCGCCTGTCCCTAAGGATGGCAGCAAATATCCTGTATGCAATGCTTGTTACCGTTATTGGTCTTCGATTGGACAATTTTGTGTTTTCCATCCCTGGCTTGGTCTGAAGGCAATTTTTCCTGTTAACCGTTTTTAAGGGATCTGTTCTTCAGAAGGGATCTTGTTGAACTCACCTACCAGGTATGCGTACATTGGCGTACCAATATTCTTATTCAATTTTAGCGATACCCCATCCTCTCAACATGCAGTTTTGTCGTTTTTTGACCTAATAACCTGTTCGACCTGTTTTTTAGTTGTGCGCCAGCCAATATCCGCTCTTCTTACATGTGTTGTTAATTTTGTAGTTCATATCGTTTAGCCTCAAACATAGTCTTTATTATCTCATTTATCTCTTGTTGTGGGTATTTTTTTTCCTCTTCTCTTTCTACCAGCTATTTCATCCTGCTGCTTTATGTATTCTCAGAAACGTATAATCTTTTCCTGCGTTATTGTTTGTTGTGTTTTCTGAATCATTAAGTTCATAACTTTGTCAATACACGTGTTTACAATTCAGTTTTTTGCTCTTTGGTTAGCCAGCACGTTGTTGAGGGTCGACTTCTTTTTTGCTTCTGTATACGTGTACGTTCCTACTTATTTCATACTTAGGTTCATATTCTTTAGGCTTGCTTTGCTACATAAGTTTTCTAAATTTCTACCGGCAGCATCGGCATCTTTATCAAGGTAAAGTAGATGCGCATTGAAATCCCCCATAGTTATGGTCTTTATGTCCTCTTTAACAAGCGTCCTAATTGTTTCATAGAATATGTTGTTTTTCTTTTCTGTATTGCTGGGCGGTATCCAACTACAACACTTAGGCAGCCTGGCTCTTTTCCTATTTCGTCTGACTTCTATTAGGTCACTTCCTTCACGTGCCTCAACAACCCCTACATGGTGACTTTTTCCTATCAGTACTCCAACTTCTCTCAATCCGTTTTGTGACACTTTTCTGTTTTTATCTATCCGTCCTACATCTTTACGTAACGGTGAAGTTTCTACTTGAAGCAAGTGTGTCCCAGTCACCGTTAGCACATCCAGACTAATCTATTTTATTATTGTGTATAGCATCTCCCATTTTTCTTGTTTTCGTCCATTTATATATCCAATTTTGAGGGGAATGACGCTATTGCTGTGGATCGGATTTGAGTCCTCCATTCGCATTTCCCGCGGACCCCAGCAATCTCTGCTCCCCCATCTCCCTCTCCCACCATTACTCCCGTGCGGTATTTGCTATTCAACCGCATGCCGTTGTTGCAAGCGTGCTTCCCCGTCTCCCTGTTGTTGTAATATCAGTAGGTACCCTGCCCTCCTTCCGTAAATTCCTCAGTTCCAGTTGTTGCTCCTGTTTTATTCCCTATGGTAATTTTGTCGGTTGATTTCTGCCAGCCTCCTCTGTTGTAGTTCCTTTGCTCCTCTGGTATGTCTGTTGCTCCGTCGTAGTCTTCCCGGATGCTGTGAAAAACTTGTTTCTTTGCTGGCGATTACACTGGTCAACGCCAGCCGCAAGAGTGCTCGGATTACTCCTGTCATACCTTTCCTCCACGTTGTTGTTGTCGCTGTATGCTTGCTGGTGTTGTCTACCACATCTGATCAATTTGACCATATCTGATCATATTACCAACCGCGGAATATAAATGTCCCAAAGCGCTCAAGTTATATAAAAAAAACTACCGCCCTGTTAGCACACCGGCTCCAATCTCAGTGATATTTGAGAAATGCGCATTCGAACAGCTCAGATTCATCTTGAACAATACACTGTACTCACTTGCCGATTGTTCGGATTCCGCCCTAAAATGTCACTACCTTACTTGTTATGAGTTTTGTAGATGACGTCCGTCAAAGTCATAAGAACAGAAACAACGGTTACTGTCATTACTGTAGATTTGAGAAAGGCGCAGGATACCGTTGACATCAATAATTTAATTACAGTTATGGTACAGATCGGGCAGAAGTTTTCAGATGTAGAGAACATATTAGTTGGAGTGGCTCAAGAGAGTATTGGTGGCAACTCTTGTTCAATATATTTATTAACGATATATTTGAAATACTAATCCATGGTCGATTGGCCCTACTTGCTGATAGAACCACAGCACTCTTTGTCGGCGATTCCCCATAAAAGGCAGAGAAGATATAGTAATTAAGGAAGATCTTAATCGACTGTCAGATTGGATTAGAATTGATGACTTGTCCATAAATTGGTTGAAGACCGGTGCTATACAGTGCTTATCGTCTAGAGGCGTCCTAAGTTTTAACCGTGAGGCGTTTCAATGCGGAATCGCATTCTTGGTATGATCAATAAGATAGCATTTTTAGGCGTTGTTTTGGATTCCAGGTTATCGATTGAAGGCCATTCAGATCACATTCGCATGAAAGTTGTAGGGATGATCGCTGTCCCGATCCTGAGCCGTAATATTCTGCCCCGTGACTGTCTTTTCGCTACGTACTACGCGTACGTCCATAGTTATCTGACCTACGGAGCTCAAATATTTGGAATGACTTACATGCGTATTTTATGTCCGTTACATCGCCTACAAAAAAAAGCCTTGCGGGTAATATTGTAACGATGTTGTTGTTACGCTAAGTCACTGGGGATTGTAGGTCAGCCGGGCAGCGACTGCAACACGAGAGACTCGGAGCAATGAGTGAAAACACACAGCGTAAGGTCTGAATCGCAAAGTTACCGGACGAAGAATGCGTTGTGAGCATCCTTCTCCCGGGCTTTTTATTGGCTCCAGTGACGCCGTAGCGTTCGTATAGTAATAATGTTAAAAGGTTGACTCGAATCTATCACGTCGTTGACTGGTCGGGTTACATCATCGTATTTATTTCACTCATATTGAGTATGCATATAACATGAACAATTATACATATTATACAATTATACACTCAGCTCCTCGCGGCATGTTATACGAGAGAGGCAGTGCAGTGATCTCTTCGCAAGGGCCAGGCAGGCAGATGCATGAAACTTCGTACACGCCTGAGAGCACAGTCGACAGACGCACTCGGTGTACTCTTCGTGGAAGCTCGTATTCGAACAAACCAGGTAATGATAGCCATGAACTATGTATCTGGTATAGACGTGGCGATTGTCACACGCAAGACCAGACCAGAGGTGAAAGGCCCTGAAAACATCCAGGTCTCTGACCTCTCGTCGGACTTGTTCAACTTTATTTTCCCATTCCGAGATAAAGCTCTCGAATGGTACTGTACGCGGCGTCTTCAACCTCAATCGAATGATCTCGACAACTGGTGCACAGCCTGACATTAGGTACACAAAGCGGCTCCTTGCCCGCATTGACAGGCAAAGTACTCGCTTCATGTACATTGTAAAACACCTTTCAAGCAAACCAAAGTTTGCCCGAGTGAGGTGTTCCCATACTCTGTCAAGACCATACATCAGCGCCGGAACAACCTTGAGGTAGAAAAGCGCCACTGCCGTCGGGACGGACAGTCGCCGGACATCGCCTATTTCTCCATAAAGAGAAATTAGGGCTGTGCGCGCTGTCTCGACGATGTGAGCAGTGAAGGTCGTCCCAGTATAATGAAGCCGAAGCCCCAGATACCGGAAAGAGTTAACGAATTCCAAGGATTGGCCGCCGCAACGTATAACGTCTTTCGCAGCCAATCGACCTCCTCTTCTGAATTTCATAGCCTTGGTCTTCATGGCGTTTATTTCCAGCCCTCTTGAGACAAGGAACACCTCCGCCAGAGAAGTGATGCGCTTGATGGCACCCAGGTCGTGATGAGCGACCACTATGTCATCTGCGTACATCACAACTGTGGCCTTCTGGAACTCTTGTCGAATATAATCAACAAAATCGGCAAGCAGAAGAGTGAAGGAGACGCAGCTCAATGGGTCGCCTTGCGGGGTTCCCACATTTTGCCTTACCTGCAACACTTCCTGCTCACCTTGTACCAGTAAGGTGTCTTCATCAAAGAAACTGGAAATTGCGCTCAGAAGAGAGCCACCTACCCTGCGTATCGGGTTACACACTGGTCGGGTTACACACTTCTCTCGGTGGTGCACGTTGTTCATGGTGGTGGTGATGATGATGATGATGCCGATGCTCTGGATGTGGCGCGGTCCGTGGTGCACGATGGTGCACGTGTCATGTGGTCGTATGCACACAGCTGGCTGGTTGTGAATCGAGTTGTCTGTCTATGCTGGTCTCGATGCTGTGATGGCTGTTGCCGATTCCTGGGGAGACGAAATGCACGTTTGACAACAATGTGCTCGGACGGTTGTGGTGTCGCCTCTCCGTGCTGCTGCTGCTGCTGATGATGGTGGAGGTGGTGGTGCCGCCGTGCTTGGTGACGAATCTCCAACTGCCTACTTTGACGTTTGAGTTGGCTTGGGTGGTGGTTGGTCGGCCTGCTGACGTCATAATTGGGTGTTGGCGTCTCAGTGACGGGCAATTCTGTCATTACGCTGTGGTTGGCTTCTGTTACTACGCTGTGGTAGGCCTCGTTCGTAGTGTTAGGCCTTGTTCGTAGTGGTAGGCTTCGTTACATTATTGGGATATTCACTATGGATGTCAATGCGTTAAAGATATGTAGAAATGCCGATTCTGCCTTACCCTCCGCAAATAGAGACGTCTGTCGTTACTGAGCGCATACGAATCGTGATGGGGCTTGATCCTAACCTGCTCAATCTTTCCCAGTCGAAATCAACCATAAACACAAGAAGATCACACACACACACAACTTCTCGTCTTGTCTGCAGCTTCATGTAGCCAATCTCGTTTCTCAATATCAAACTTCGGTGCCACATATTGGAACAACCTCCCTCCAGATATGCGCGCAACTTATTCATTGACAATATTCAAATGTACAAATGTAAACTACTCATAAGAATTAAAAAAAAATATATATATATATATATTAAAGATAAAGTTATTTTATCATATAATACAATCATGGTACTGGCAACTGCATATTTAAGTAATGGTCAACTTTACCAGAAAATTAAATGGATAAATGGGCGCCGGAGCAAGCAATACTTGTCAGTTATTGGTTGGCGCTCTCGAGAAACGTAGACACTTCCTCAGCATCGTACCGCATATTACGTTCGAATGTAAGCCAAACCCAGATACATAATACTCTGGTGCGTAGTTCCTACCTTTCACTCTCATGCAACAATCTATTGGCCATGCGTTATATTTACGTCCACAGCCAGCGATCTTTACTGCGGAAAATGGCTTCTCTATAACGTATTCTGCAGAGACGTGCTTTACATATGATCTTCCAACATTGGCGTATCCTCTTTATCAGCAGATCATGATCACAGCTTTTTTAAAAACGCATTAGTGTCAAGCAAGATTTGAAAACTTGCTTTGTAACAGAATAGGAAAGTTGGGAACAGTGTGTGCGTTTGAAATTCCAAACGATGTTAAGAGCGTTATCATCGATGTATTTTTAATCTTCCGTGGCAAATCTTTAGATTAGCTATTCTTGGCGAAAGAGCTGGTCGACAGTTTCTACGCCCTGAAGCAGAACGCCGTCAACGCTTATTAAAATTTCTTATCGGTAGTTTACCGGCCACTACGTAACAAACATATCGCTTCTTATGGCATTATCCGTATAGTATTCGACTTTAGGCAGCGAAGAACCCTTTCGACTTTAACAGAAGATAGATGTAAGAACATCGTAGATAGGCGCAGCCACCGGGCGCGCCATTGCATGAACACGCTGAAGACTGAACGCGTCGTCAACTCTTGATTCTTGTGTTTTGTAGGCACGACTGGTAGTAGCCACTAAGATAATCGAATGACGATCATGTACATGTGCAAATGTTCTCATTGTTTGTAACAACAGCTGAGTTTCTTTTTTTGTGGCCGCGACTCGACACGACACCAGAGCTCGGCGTCGCACCTATGATTGACCTATCATCATCATCATCATCAGGTTGTTTTATTGACATGCTCTTTTACAGGCAATCTGTCACAATTTATGTCAAAGTCATATTTCATTAAAAATACCTATCGTTGGATCACCTGCAACCAATTATACATGACCTATTCTACAGGTGAACTACGCGAAACAGTGTGTCTATCTATGTCGTACGGGTTGTGTCGCTGGCCAAGACGAGAACGAATCCGTTTGAGTAAGCGCGCGGCGGGCGCCAGTGGCGGCGGCGGCGGTGGCAAAACAACACCTGTTACCCTTTCCATTTCCGACCACCGACGTCACCCGACGGAGCTCAACATGGACACACGCACCTTCCAGCTGGTTCGTTCGAGAAGCGCCCGTAGTTAGTTGAAAGTGAACTCATCTCCAAAGGATCCTTTATCCAAACCACACACAATTAGCCTTCAAGTTGAATTTCTGGGTTCAATACGCACGCACGCATCGCTCCGCAATTCGAGTAAGTTTTGAATAGAAAATATCCCAACACATGCATGCGCGGTTACACTTTATTTCTAGACAGACAGACAGACTTCAGAAACACTAGTCATTTTCAGATTCCACTGAGACTGCAACAAATGCTATTTTATTATATAATGGTCCGCCTTATTTCCGCATATATTCCATACCACTGAAATGTCCGTTCTTTACACACGCTTAAGTGCTACTGAAAAAAATTGAAGAAATTTAATGAAATAACGTAAACATCCTAAGTTAAAATATTCTACTATAAATGTTTGCCCCCAATTGTAGATTCATAGTTCAGCACAAACTAGTATTATGCGCACTTAACAAGTTGTGTTCCATATCACATAAAACTATTCATTTAGCTGTAGATGCACAATTGTACAAAATCAACCTACAAGTTAGGCAGTAACATAGTATTAAGTAGACAAAACACAATACGTATTTAAACATGCAGTCAGCACAACTCGAGTGAGACTTTTGTTATTTCACACACAAAGTGAGTTGTGGCTATTGTAAAGGCTAGCGTAATCATCAGTGAAGTATCGAACATTCTGTCAATATCGAGTGGCCCTTTATATAAGTTGCTAACAGATTGACTGCGTTTTTACAACAACAAAAAACGAGCCAATTTACAACACAGTCTTCATAATATACAATTTGAACGTTTTATCGACCGTTTCACCGCGCAAAAAAGTGCCAGAAGCACTGATGCGTTTAACAGCTCGCTGCATGGTATTTAGCGCATATCAGCGAGCAGAACCGGCAACTACATTGGTCGCCAACTTGGTGAAATCCGTGGGTCGAACTTACCACGTGATGATAGCCATGTATAATTGTATAATGTACCTTGTGTACACGTGCCGGCTAGTGCATGCCATCCGATCCTAAAGTTACCTGGCGAGATACACATCTAATTGCGCTACCTCTGCCGAGGCCTAAGTCACCTGTCTCTGCCACTTTAACAAAAATTGAACTGAAGTGGTCCTGTAATAGGTGACCTAAGCCTGACTCTGATTGTGTCCACTAATGGTCCGCAACCCGCTAGCAGGTACACGAAGCGGTTTCGTGCCGTCCGCTGCTAGCAAAGAGCACGCTTCACTTATATTAGTTGATTTGATTATTCACCATGAATTGGTAGTATAGTACAAACGTTCACATTTAATTTGGTAGGCTAAGAATATCGTTGACACTTGATTGTAGTGACGATGTTTCGATAAACGAGCAAGTGAGTATGTGGTAACGTCCGATATTGCACTCGTCAAAATATTTACATACGCACTCGTCAATTTCATAACAATTTCCTCTCAAACATATAAGGTGGTGGTAGCCACCCCATGTTGTTCGGCATATTATAGATCTGTTTATCTGTGATGACAGTTTCCATTGATTGCTGTAAAAAGCAGGACCCTTGACTTAGAGATCCATTACAAATGCCATGTTGTGGGTTTCTCTAAATTCTCTGTAGGGCTTTAAGATTTGTGTACTGAGCGGTACTTGCCCAGTACTAAATCCTCTACTAGTGTGCGTTCGTGGCATAGCTATAGTGTGAGAGTCGCCGATGCGTTCCTTGGCAAGCCCAGCGTGCGCTTTGTGAAGTAAGATTTTATTTTATCTATGTTTTTAAGGTCTAAAATTGTAAAACGAGGGGCAAGACAGTGCCTTACTATAAGAGCAATTTTTATCCTTAATAAGTTTAGCGCGATTTTAGGTCTATGTCAGTAACGTCTTTCACTAGAAGCATGGCAAAAACTCACCCGTGGCCATGATTCTAGTGGGAGATGATATTTTCTCCCCCTATCTTAATGCACCGGTCATTTGCAGTGTACGATCTGCCTTTACTAAATCGTAGTATTTTTTGTTTTGGCGATTTTGATTGTCAGTTGGTTTTCTTGGCACCAATTTGAGGCTTCCTGTAGATAAAATTGCAGGTGGTTTCGTGTCTTTGCAAGCACTACTAAGTCGTCGGCATAAAATGCATGTATCGCTTTTACATTTCTGAGGGCGTCCGCTAAACCAGATATGTAAAATATAAAGAGGAACGGGCTTGCGGAGTCATCCTGGACAACTCGAGTTTTGTGCTACTGGCCTGCTGACATAATGAGCCCCGTTTTTGATAGTAATTAAGTTCACTTGCAGCATGTCACGTATCAGATTATCTTAGTTCCCTCTATAGAATATCGGGTTTGAAGTACTTGAAGAAGTGTGTCTCTTCTAACGCAGTCAAATGTAGTTTTAAGGTCGACAAAAGCGGCATATGTCATCTCTTTGATCTTGGCTGGTCTTTACATGGTCTAAGAGAAAGGCAACGACATCCTATGTAGATCGCCCTCTTAGGAATCCATGTTATTCGCATGGTAAATCTGGGCCTATGGCGTCACATAAGCGTTCTACAACAAGTGAAGTTTGAAATTTTATAAGCGATGCTAATAAGTGCAATTCCGCGGTTGGTTGGGATCGGTTGCTTCACCCTTTTTTTGGTAAATTAGCTGCAAGAGGCCTTTTCTCTATTCTTCCGGTATTTTGCCGCTGCGCAGGCATGCATTGTATAGTTTGGTTAATGGCGGGCACAGAAAACGTATATTTATTTTTATATGTTCATACACAATTTGGTCGGGACCCGCAGATTTAGAATTTTCTTTGGATTTGATTACATTGGCAACCTCTTCTTCTGTGAATGCTCCACAATCACAGGTATTCTCCCTCGGAAATTGTCATTGATTAATGGATTTGGTGGAGTGAGTCGTTTTGAGAGGAGTATCCATGGTATTGTAGCACTTTGTATCACGCGTATCACACGCTGAATAATCTCATATGCTTGCATTTGTTTGTTTAAACTTTTTTAAACTCCGTTTCATGCCAGCGAGTCGTTGTAATCCCTCCGGATTAAAATCCGTGTGACTGCAGATAGTGTATTTTATGGCTTAGCACTGTTCCTTAAACCATGGTTTGTGCGTGGTGAGTTTGTGTAACGGTTTCCGTGCCCATGAAATCTGGATTGCCCAGCGGATAGTTCTTTCAGTGCTATTGATATTGTCTGTTGGCTGAATGAGTTGTAGTGCTTGGGGGCGACTGAGGGTGTGTGCTGAGGGTGCATTAGACTTATTGATTCGGTGCAAATTGAGCATTATTTTATAGTGTTTTCGATGCGCTGAGGGCGTTGAATGCATCTTGCTGGTTATTAATTGCGGCTGCTGTGCCGAGATTAGTACCACATTGATCGCAATTCTTCCATTTCAGTTGGCGTACGTAGCCTCATTTTTGTTGTTTTCAATTTGCAATCCGAGCTCATGTATTCCTGATATAAAAGCTTCGCTTCGTACGTTATCTTTTAATAAGTTGCAATTGAAGTCGCCCGCTATAACAATGTGCTTATTTGTATTTTTACAATAGCTCATTGCGTCTCCAACATCATGACGGCAATAGCCACACCCCATTTAGATCGGCCTCTCCCTTGAGACGTATGTGCAAGTCCATGATATATTTTGTGTTGTGTGAACTGATTTATAATTGATGTGCTTGTCACAAACGTTTCGGCTAAAAATATAATATCTATGTCGAGCAAGTCGTTTTCGCCTGACTTGTTATATAATGATTCAACGTTCTACAACATACATCTGTATTGGTTCTGTGTGTGTATGTGCTGTTTTACGGGCTGCTTTAACGCCACTTGTCAATCTCTCGAAGTTATCATTGTGATATCGTCCTTTTTACTCAGTTTGTCTGCTGCGCATAGTTCCTGCAGTCGTCGCTTTCTCTGCGCCGTATATTCTAAATGGTTTTAGTTGTCCGCGAAAATGTATCCCCTCCGACCACATCCCAGGATCCAGTAGTTCATTACATTTGTTGGCTGTTATATTTATATGAAATCTATTAAAATACGCCTGGTTCGTCCCTAAAAGTTTCGTCACTTTTCGATACTAGATCTGATATACCGAAACTGAGTAGAGCAGGACCTAGCGGGTCACCCTGCTGAATGCCTGCTTTCCGAAGCGCAATGTTGAAGTTGTGCCCCAGGTTAAGAGTGACGGATATCTGTAACTTTGCCAGACCATAGGCAAAAGCTCTGGACTTTTCTTCATCACTGCATCTAGTATTTTGTCCCTTCTTAAGCGTATTGAATGCACTGCAGAAATCAAGTTTAAACAGAAGCCTTAGTTGACCCTCAGTCTCCAAGAGGGCGCGTATGTGTAGCATGTACTAGTGCTTCTGCGCCGCTTTTTACAGCCACTTCAATCTGATTCCCCCCTTTGACTAAATAAAGGTGCATTTGATTTGATTTGATGTGGCAGAATCCCTCTTAAATTAAAAGTTAAACAGCACTTAGGTAAACTGTTGTTTAACACTCTTCCTAGGAATATGCTCAGATTATTTAGCAAGCATTATAACGAAGGGACGGTTTGATCCAACATATCGCGCACATGGCGTGGTCGCAGTCCATCCATTCCGGCTCCGCGTGCAACAGGTAATGAGCGAATTGCTTCTGAGATCGCCGAATTTTCGACGCTCTCACAGTATCTAATTGTAGATTTTTTGAAGGATTCTAAGGGCTTCTGACAAACGGCCGGTGGTGGCGGGTGTTTATTTTTTAAATCACACCCTGTGCGGGTGTTACGTGGTACAAATGTGTCTGTCGGTCTTCAGCTGAGCCGTCTAGTCCATTAATTGAAGTCTTTGTAACTGTCTGCAGGAGACTTTCCAAGGTATTTTGTTCGAACACTAACACAATATCTTTGATTATGCTGGTTAGTGTGGCTTCATGATATTTTCTACGCGGTAAGGCCAGCATCAAAAATGGAATAGACATTAGGCTATTCCAGCTTGCCAGATCCAGCTTTGAGTTGAAATTATCTAATATCCTTTGCGTAAGTTGCGGCACAGGCTTTTCTCGCTCGCCGGGGTATGACCCTAGCAATTTTGAGATCTCAACGTGCTTGCGCTAAAGTCTCTGGGCTGGTTGATGACGAATTATTATTATTATTATTATTATTATTATTATTATTATTATTATTATTATTATTATTATTATTATTATTATTATTATTATTTATTCAATTTTTCGGTGTTTCCCTACAATTGTGGAATCTAAACGTGTACCCGCCTAGGCTCACCCCCGCTCCCCAATCCATAGAGCCGATGACAGCGGCGGCGTTTCCCCTACACACTGCGAGCGAGAGTTGCTGACGTAGAAACTCACCCTCGCGCTGGTCACCCGTGTTAGCACTGATTTTGATACCTAGGTCTTTGAGAAGATACTTGTGTTTTTGCTGATTGGACCCATCGTTTCCATGGCGACGGGTACGAAGTGGTATCTTTTCTCCAGGTCAGAGTATTTGCGTTTTTTTGCGATCTCAGCATGTTCGGCAACCCACCCTGACCGGGTAGCGCTATGCATCAAAATTGACGGAGCCACTGGACATGATACCGTGGCATCCTATACCAGGCATTTGCCTTAGACCATGGCGAATGGTGACACCGTCGGGTCTTTTGTCGTCTTCGAAGCCCAACCTGGGCTCTAGGGGGCTTGGTATGCCGGCCGAAGAGCCTTTTTAAGACTGCGTTGATTCCCGCGTGTCTGAGAGTCCTACCAGGGCTCTTAGAGCAGCTCAAAGGGTGCAGTCCGTCCTTATCCACTGTTTTTCCACATGCCCTGCACTCGTATGGCTCACATATGGGAGCGCCTATTCTTAGGGCGGCCACCGTGCGGAAGGAGGTGTTTTCCAGCATGGTGCCTAGCTGCGGTGAAGGAAGTGCCCTTAGGAAGCCACTGCTGAAGGCCTCACGGGCGGCTATAAATACCGCTCTCTCTGTCGGAGATTGGGTGTCATCTAAGATCTTGCGAGCGGTCGTTTGACACTTGTAGCCGTCAAGTATATGCTGCGTAGGGTGTTGTTCCCAGGGGCCAGGGCCTATCGATTGTCTTGCTGCCAGCTCAGCTTCGTCCCTCGTTGCGCGGAGAACTGAACAAACATGCGGTTCTAACAACGTCTCTGCGAGCCCTGAGAACTCTATGAGAGAAGCAGCGTAGCAATGGAGCAAGGTCTGCTACGGACCTTAGTCCCAACCCTCCTTCGCCGAGTGGAAGTGCGGCCCTTTTCCAGGGCCTGTCAGTAAAGGCAACGTTTAGAACTTCTTTCTGTGTCTCCTTTGCCACCTCCTCAAATGCTTGCAAACTATCACAGTTTTGGCCTGTGGGCGAGGTGCGTAGAATATAGTTTATCCTAGGCGACCCTAAGCTGTATCTCCATAGGCATAATGTAGCCTGTGAGTGCATCGCCAATAGCCGAGTTTTTATAGACCGAGTCGATCTTCCGAGAGCCAACGGGCGCTCCCAAGCCCTCCAAGTTAGGCAGCTCGATTCTCTTTGTACCGGGCAGGGCGTCTGCAATTATTTTGCATGCCTCCTCCTGTTTGTGGGAGGTTCCACCTACAGCTATGAGCTCGCATTTAGAGGCGTTGAGAGTTAAGCCTCCCTCTTCTGCAAACTGTAGCAACTTCGCGTATGTCGGAGGCCACTACGTTTGCCGGACCGCCCAGTATACCATCGTCCCAGATACCACACATTTAGTGGGCTTCTCATACGGGACACTAATCCTGAGATTCCTAAGCTGAATAAGGCGGATCCAATCGGGTCTCCCTGTTGTACTCCGCTGGCTGAGAGAAGAGGCTCACTTTCTCCGCAGGACAGCAGTGAATGGCGTGCCGTAGCTCTGCCACGCTAAGCGGAACATTTGTGGAACTTTTGCTTTAACTTTACTAAGGATGACATCGCGTCGAATCGTGTTGAAGGCGTTTTGAAAATCTAGTTTTACCAGGACCCGTGGGGGCCCCTCTACCTCCGTGAAAGCCCGAGTTGCGTGTGCTGCAGCTTCGGCTCCGCCTTTTACCGATACGCCAACCTAGTGAGGTGTCACCGCCTTCACAATTGCCGTTCCTATTGATGGAAATTGCTACTTTGGCAACCAGCCTACGTAAGGTGAGGCCGCACGCTATTGGTCTAATGGAACCGTCCTTTTTCTTCAGGGCTGTCAGATCTGCCCCATAGAAGATTGGGTGGCAAAAACTTGGCAGCCTGCCACTTAGGGTCAAGTTAGTCAAAGAGCGCAGTTCCGCTAGCAGTTTTTCGGAAGAGGGTATCGTGCTGCTCTAGCATATCTCTCAGATGTCGAGGACGTAATCCATCGAGTCCAGGGCCAGAGGCCAGTGAGAATGAGCGAACTGCATTAACTACGAACTGTGCCGGGACGATGAAAGGTTCTTCCCGAGTAAGGTTGCTCAAAGTTGATCAAGCGGTCTCTGACGTGAGCCGGGGGATAGGGATGCTTGCTTCTAAGTTCCTGAGTCGTGTGATCGTCGGGCAATGCGAAGGATTCTGTAGAATATAGAGTGCGTGCGGCGGAGCGTATGTCTCCCTCAGCTAACTTGCGTTCTGCCCTTGCGGCAATCTGACGGTCGGAAAGGTGGTCTTTGCGCGACTGTGTGAGGCTGTGGTGCAGTCCATTAGGGAGATTGTCCAGCGTTCTCCATTGGGATTCTGTAATATTATTCCTAATTATTTGGCATAATGTGCTGTCGTTGCTTTTTCGTTCTGGAATAGCAACATAAGTGTCGGCAAGGTCATTAATCTGTGCCACGATGCAGCATCTAGTCTCGAGTTGAAGTGAGAGAGCGTAGGCTGCGCAACAGATTTCTCTGACTCCCCTCGGAATTATTCTAACTAGCTTAGTGCATTTGCGAACGCGAGCTAGGAGACGGGTGAAGATGACTGGCTCGTTATCAAGGGTAATGTCGGCTGGGTTTATCTGGTCCTGGACTGAAGTATCTGGAGCGGAGTCATCGGGTAGCCGGCCAACGGAAGGTGCGTGGGTTTGTTCTCCGTGAACACGGGTTTTATGTATATGTAATCCGCGGAGCGATCTTAGGGGTTTTCTGCAAACGTCGCAAATAAATGCCTTGTTGGGGACGGCTTTGAGGATGATCGGGGTTTGGTTGAGGGGGTTCGCTGTTCCTTGTTTGTGGGCGGGTAATTGGTCAACACCGCAAATTCCAGTTAAGTCTGTCTCCGGTTGAGTATTGCCTTCGATCATTGATATCATTAGGGCCTTACCAGCCTCAGATTCGAGGAAATCCGTCACCTTTGCAAATGTGGGTTTTTTTTCCTAGCCAAGATGAAAGCATGGTCTTGATCACTTTCCAAATTTTAATGATGCCCTCGATAATCTGATGGGCTTGCGACACAGTAGTCGATGATTTAGGCCTCGGTTGTGAAGTCCCCGTTGATTGATCCCGGAGATTGGCGCCTGGGTTCAGCTCCACGATACTGTTTTGCTTTGTTGTCGGCCGTGTTGGGTTTTATAGGCGTCGGAAGATGGCACACGACCGTCTTCCCATCTTTGCCCATAGCAGGCTTGCTGGGAGTTCTTGTTACTTCAGCGTACGACTTACGCTCATCGCTGCTGTTTGCTGGCGGGGAACTTTCCGTATTCATTGCGGGAAAGTCATCAGTCGATGTTGAGACCTGCAGGCGCGTAGAAACTTTCTCGTACAGCTTTTTCCGTTGAGCTTCGCTGTAGACTTGACTTACTGAGCATCTGTTGTCGTTGGCTGAGTGGGCACCCCCTACAGTTAGCGCAGTGTGCTTTCTCTTGGCATTGCCACATTTGGTGTCCTGGTTTGGCGCATCGCCTACATGTCGGGCTAGCTTTTTTAGTGCACACTGCAGCCTTATGACCAAACTTGTGGCATGAAAGGCATTGTAGAGGCGAGCCTACACATAGCGTAACTTGGAAGCGTTCACCTGCTATAAACACCTCCGGCAGAGGAGGTCCATTAAATCGGAGTCGGACCCTTCCTGAGTTCTTCCATACTTTGACAACATTATTTTGGTCGCTGGCGTCTGCGGCCGTGTAATTTTCTCGTTTTACTTCACCTACGCCTTACTCTTTCAGGCACTCTAGTAGATCATCTTCTTGGAATTGTGTGTTTACTCCGCTGATGCGTCCCCAGAATGCACTCGTATCGGTAAGCGGAGCCACTGTTATTCCGCATACGCTTGTAAGTGCCCTAGCCACCGTTTCGTCCTCTGGCTGCGCGATCCGAATCGCAAGTTTACCCTGTGCTGTGAAACGAGCATGCGCGTCAGGTATCGTTGCTCTTATTTCAGTATAAATCTTCAGTAAACTCAACTTTTTTAGACCCGCAGGATCATTTGGGCTCTCGAAAATGATTTCCGGTCGCCATTCATTCCCCTTATCGCCGACAGTCAGGCGACTATTACTCTTTGTACTAACAGGAGCTCCTGTTGTCGCTTCTCTGGCTACTTTTCATAGCAGCTTTTACCGCCTATTCCTTCCTTGTAGCGACAGTCTGCCAAGCTCTGCTATCGTCTGGAGGTGGACTCAGACTCGGCAGTCACATTCTCCGGGGAGAGTTGTGCGACGTGCCCGTCACACTCCTCATACCCCTCACACCCGTATCGACGTATCGCCGCACTTCCATCAATTGTCCTCTCTCCGCTCGCTTGTTTTTTCAAATACTTTTGTGATCTTCTCGTAGATGGTGACACTTATCGAGCGCCTGTGTCCCTACACCTTAGTTTTTACGTTACAAGATCTTGAGATGAGATTTCGCCTGTCATTATAGATGATTCCGCATCACGGTGAGCTAATGGCTACCTACCTTCTTAAAGGAACACTTGCTTTGTAAATCAATCGTATATAGGTCGAGTGATCGTTAGCGCCCACTAGTTCTGGACGAGGCACAAAGTCCCCGATGTTACCGCACACGTATACTGTTAAATTCTTTTTTATAGTATTATTATTAATTATATTCATGTTACATTGTGGCGCTCAAAATAAATATATCTCACATCATGCGTATTCCTCTGCAAACGGCCAAAGACAACACTTGCCTCAAGAATTTACCCTCTCTTCGGTCACTTGTGACCTCCTGAATTCGCTTACTCAAATCTTTGAGAAATCCTTCGGTTCCCTTGCTGATTGTCCTATCGTCTCCATAGCAATAGGCACAAAAGTATATCTTGTTTCCAGTCCAGGTATTTAACGCGTTTTCTTGCGTCCGCGTGCTTTGCCACCCACGCCGGCTCAACTGAGCTGTGGTGCAAATAGGAAGCCATGGTGGTGCACGAAACCTGTTGCATGCCCAAGCAAGGGACTTCCCATGTGACCATAATGCAATGGTTACCCCATCAGGTCTTTCTTCGCCAGCGGACACTAAACCTCTCGGTTCAAGTGTAGATGGTATACCGGCTTTCCTAAGAGACCTTATAATCACACTTTTTGGTTCAGCATGTCTGGGGTGTAGGGCACTGGAATCTACCATCTCTCCACACAGTTTGCACTGAAACGGCTCGCAGACGGGAGCGCCGATTCTAAGTGCTGACATCATGCGGAAATGGTTGGGATCCAGCATGGTGCCGAGCTGAGGCGAGGGTAAGACTTTAAGCCAACCCCCACTGAAGTTATCTTGTGACCGCTAAGTAATACGGCGCGGTCTCTCCGGGAAACAAGCCCCTCTAAGATCTCCCTGATCTTTTTCTTGCTTTTGAGCTCATCAAGGTTATATTGGCTGGGATATTCTTCCAAAGGGCCCGGGTCCAGCATAGTTCCAATAGTGTCCCGGGCTTTACTGGTTTAATGTCTTACTTGTGGTCGAACCGCCTCCTCCACTAACGAGGCTGCGACCGGACCAAATGGGATCAGTGAAGCAGCGTAGCAGACAGGAGCTAGGTCAGTAGCACTTCTTGTTCCCAGACCACCTTCACGTATTGGAAGACTTGCTCTCTGCCAGGTGTTGTCTTCCAAATTGACGTTTAGGACTTTACTAAGTACATCTCTGCTGACGTCACCATACGCGGTTAATTCTTCAGAGCACACTATAGCAGGAGATGTACGCAGTGTGTAGTTAAATCTTGAAGACCCCAGGCTATATCTCCAAATGCACATCGCAGCCTAAGGATGCAAGCGTATCAGGCATAGACGGATTTTGGTAAGGGCTTCTTTCGTCCTAGAGAGCGCATGCGAAATTCCATCTAGCTTTAACGGGGCCCCAAAACTTCCTAATTTGTGTAGCTCTACACGCGTGGACGTCAAAAAGTATTTCTGTGATCTCCTTAATTGCTTCCTCTCTCACGAAGCGAGCCCCCTACAGCGTAATCTCACATTTTGAAGCATTCAGTGCATCCCCCGTCTTCTTCAAACTGCAGCCTCTTCTCAAATCTGTCGCGATGATACTCGCGGGGTCGGCAATCGTGGCGCACTAGACACCACATGTTGAAAGGTCTTCTCTAGTTGCGATACTAGATCGATATATCGGAGACTAAATTTATTATTTTATTATTCATCACCTTTTGGTATTGTTTATTATATTACATTACACGTATTCATTAAATCTCGAAAACGGCATTCGTTTCCGTTAATCTTGGACATATATAGAATATGTTGTATGTGCATCTCAGAAGATGTCAGCGACCTAACGCCCAGATAGCTGGCGCAGACCGACATGTTTCATGATGATACTTGGTGCAGACAAGGCCGCAAAATTTGCAGCAACACTCATCAGAAGGGTTATGGAACCCACTGCGGTGGCACAGTTTGTGGTGGAACCCATGGACGGAGTAGCGGGTGAGAACGTGTCGTTGCTCGAAGAGCGGTTCCATCCATGTATTGTCCAACATTGCATCGAGGACATGGTAAACCGCTTTCAACTTCCGACCACCGCCTCACTGCGAGAGTTCCGTAGGCACTTCGAGCAGAAAATGAGGGAAGTGCCAGAAGCCTTCTACAAAACACCGGCAATGTTGGACAATATATCGAGACTAAATAGAGCAGGACCTAGCGGGTCACCCTGTCGATTGCCTGCTTCCGAACGCAATGTTGAAGTTGTGCCCCAGGTTAAGAGTGAAGGATCTCTGTAACTTTGCCAGACCATAGGCAATAGCTCTGGACTTTTCTTCATCACTGCATCCAGTATCTTGTCCCTTCTTAGCGTATTAAATGCATTGCAGAAGTCTAGTTTAACCAGAACCTTCACTTGGTCCTCAGTCTCCAAAAGGGCGCGTATAGCGTGTACCAGTGCTTCTGCGCCGCCTCTAACAGCCACTCCAACTTGATGTGACAGGATCACTGTCAAAATTGCCTTTTTATTTTGTGACATTGCTATCTTTGCAGCAATCCTACGCAAAGTTAATCCAAAGCAAGTAATTATTATTATTAGACAAAGGAGCTTTTTGCTCTTTGAGGTTACAGCGGAGCCAGGATCGATCGCGTTCCTCCGACAGAGAGTATCATGGAACAACAGAGAGGCAACGCCAAGGTGATG
The DNA here is from genome assembly GCA_003439945.1 of Dermanyssus gallinae. Classification (NCBI taxonomy): domain Eukaryota; kingdom Metazoa; phylum Arthropoda; class Arachnida; order Mesostigmata; family Dermanyssidae; genus Dermanyssus; species Dermanyssus gallinae. The sequence continues at coordinate 48,211 of QVRM01006599.1, read as the reverse complement.
TTGAGTGGTCACCGACACTCAAGCAATAATAATATAAGTAATATTATAGATGTTATATAAGTAATATATAAGTAATCGTAATACATGTACAAATTAGTAATGATAAACTCTTGTTCCCAAAAATATCATTAATATACGACGTTTATTATTTCTATGTAGTTCAAGATAGTTCTCTAATATCACAAAGGCTACTCCACTCCGTTGCTGCTGGTATTATTAGGCACTGGCTTTAGCTATGAAAGCAGCGTTCTACCTATATACTGGAAGAGTCAGGAGTTGTTTCAAGCACAAATATTGCCTCGCCTTGATCTCTAACATTATTGTTGCCAGTAGTATTATGAGAACTAATAATGTGGCTCCCTGATTTTAACCTTACAGACCTACTGTCTCTTCATCCATAGCAAACACGCCCTCTTCCAGCCTTCTTCGCATGCATATGTGATTTGAATCGAAACTTACTTTTGACACGGTATCCGCGGGCTTCTCTGGCCCGGAATGCCGTCGCTCTGAGCAATGAAGTTTATTGGTGCCGGCAGCTTCTAACGTGGCAATAATAATGTTCCGCGCGGTACCGTAGGTGCAGCTAAATATGTTGAAAACTCTTCGGTTACCTAGACCTATTGATCACAAGTGCGTAAGGCTTTCATGTGTACTCGCCGTTTCTCACTATTACCTTTAATAAGATCCCACTTCCTTAAAAAACATAATAATGTATATATATACACAGGGTGTTACAGAAATTTTTCATAGTAGATATAGGGAATTGTAGAGCTCGTTAAAGCAAATATTTTTTCCAATGGAACATGGTCTCTGAGAAGTCTTGTTTCGGAGTGAGAGTGAAATTACGACAGTTTGTGACACTAGTGTTTTTGCCCGACATAGGAGCATAAAATGTACTGTTGCGAGACAACCAGTTCTCCTATACATAAACTAAACACACTGTCGTGTTCGTTCGAGAAAATTCTGAAGAATATACAGGGCCGGTCAGAAGATGCGACACGGTCGTTTAGAAGAGAATTCGCCAAACATGAAGTTCTTTATTAGCGTTCACGCCAAATACTTCAAAATCATAACCCTACAACCACTCACAGCGCTCAAAACGGACATAGTCAGCCAATGCGCAATTCATGACGATCATTTCGGTACCAAATCTATGTCAATGCGAGCTGTGGTTGCGGAGTAATTACGATTTTTCGGAGGGCATGTCCAGATTAAGTGCATGTAAAATGACTGTGTGGCGACGTTCACTACCGCCGACGTGTCACGCGACAGCCGCAGCGCGTCATTTTTCATCCACTTAATCTCGACTTGTTTGGCGAAAAATCGTCATCACTCCACAACCACAGCTCGCTGCCATAAGTTTGGTACCAAAATGATCGTCATGAAATGCGCTACTGAATATGTTAGCTTTGAACATGTGGGTGGTCGTAGGGTTATGATTTTGAGGTATTTTGCGTGAAAGCTAATAAAAAACTTCATGTTTGATGACTTCTCTTCTAGACGACCATGTCGCATCTTTTGACCGGCCTTGTATATTCTTCGGAAGAAGCAGAATTTTAGTTTCTGTATAGGAGGACTGCTTGTCTCGCAACAGCACATTTTATGCCCCTATGTCGGGCAAAACACTAGTGTCACAAATTGTCGTAATTTCACTCTCACTCCGAAACAAGACTTCTCAGAAACCATGTTTCATTGGTAAAAATATTTGCTTTAACGAGCTCTACAATTCCCTATATCTATTATAAAAATTTCTGCAACACCCTGTATATATTATATATATAAACATGAATTTGAACTGTATATGGCCTGGGACACTTTGTAGGCTTGAATCTCTGCCTACCGGGGTTTTACGCTACAGTATTCTTATCTGAGTGGAAGACGGGGTGATCCACAGAGCTAAAATATTACAGAATGACCCACTTAGACCAATTGTTATGAGAAAAGATACGCATTTAGTGCCAAACCTGTACATGTCACATAGCTTATTTTATGTCGATAAAATATATTCGTACACAGCTTTTGCAAGTTGCCACGTTAGCTTTTAGGATTTCCCCGAAAACTGTACGTACAGAGGTTACGTTTGCATTCGTCCCTATTACGCGCGAATTATCAAGGCGTTCCACGACCTTCAAAGTGCCTCCTCTGTGCCGCCTACTAGAAATCCTACCAACCTATTCCGAAAAAGGACTCGATGCCTCTCCACTAGGAATTAAAAAACATTTTTTAAAGAGGTTGTTTTTAATTCTAGACCATCCTTTGTCCCCTACGGACTTGGAACTCAATCTTGTGGCAGCATGTCCGCCGACTCTCAGCGGTATGATTTAACATCTATTCTCATTGAGCATCGCGCAAAGAAAATTCGATCAACAACAGGCATCGAACCGGCGACACCCCGGTAGATGACAACCATGACTAGCGCACTAGACCCCATGCCTCGTCACTGAGCGTCACTTTGTGCGCGAAGTAAAAATGGCTTCTGAATTCGTTGCTACTGTGCTTGGAGTAGTAAGCTTTTTGGACTGGCCCGCTAATTTTGTATATAGATGTGTTTATTTATACGTATATATTAATTTTATTTAGGTCAATGTATGTTACTGCTGTTATGATGTGGAAGTCTGCTGTTATGATGTGGAATCGCCTGTACTGCTGTTATGATGCAGAAGTGACGTGCAAAGAACACTGATTTTTGATAAGACGCATTCTGTCGTGATTCTACTGTTGTGCAACTGGGCGCTTGTTATTTGTGTTCCGTTAATTTGTAATTTGTTAACGATAATTAAATGAGCGCTGTAATATGCAAAGTTCTGTTAATAAAACATGTTTGAATTGGAAATGATTGATTTATTGAAAAAATGAAATACATACATACATACACTTCCTATGCACACGAACCAAGATGCTAAAGAATAAGCGTATTTCTACAGGTATTTGGGTCACCTGGCCACCGCTTCATCATCTGCTACCGGAAGCTTGGTTTTCACGTTGTCTTATACCATCAGCAATGACGTCCCTGCACGTTCTGTTCGGCCAGAACGGATTATTTGTGAATTCAGACCATCGGAACTGTCACGCGGTCATCGATGGTTCCAATGTTCTGCACAGGCTTGGACAAAAATCGTGGCTTCAGCGACTTTGGACAATACGCCGACAACGTCCGAAGATTTTTTCGCTGGCTGCAGAACGCGAACATAATACCGCACGTTCTCTTCGATGGACCTAATTTCGGTTAGTGTCGATTTGTTATGTAGCATCACCGCTTCTGATACATGCTCTGATCTTGATTGCGTAGTTTGTTTCAGTATTGGTTTAAATCATTAGGAATGCATGGGTTGGATACCATGCAGAAGTGAATCTGACGTCTTGTGTCGTGGCAGCATATGGTTAGGACATCGGCTCTCGGAGACAAAAGGTTTCCATTGGCCTTGTTTCAGGGGATACGGCAAAGCTGTCACGCACCAGGCGACGTCGTGATCAACGTCTCAGTTCTTTGCTGGAGTTACATCGAGGTAATCGTGCCGAAAATTATCCGTACACAGCAATACAGGACGTCTTCAGGGATGTCGCCTCAGAGATGGGTGTCGAAACTTTGCAGGTTTGTGGCCACTCGAGAAGGATCAACAAATATGACCATAATATTATTTATTTATTAACACCCGGGCTGGGTAAGTGTGCTTATGTTACATCACAGTTTTCCACACAACAATCGATCTAGTGTTTTGCCAGTTCTGCTATGGACCGAACCGCCGGACAAACCGCGGCGTGGTATCTATCACATTTACTCCAGCATTCTTTGCATCGACATTCGTCTTGTGGTTCATGGAAGCCCTCCACGTTGCATAGAACGTAATGAAATCCGTGGGCTGCAAAGGCCGTTGTTAAATGGCGATCTTTCACCCCGCTAGCCCTCCACCCAGTGCTTCTCATTGCTGCTGTCCCATAAATTCCTATGTCTACCTCGCTAATTTTGGTTCGCCAATTTCGCATATAAACGTCAAAGGCGCACGTCTTCTTCAGATTCCATCATTTTTGTAGCTCCTCTGTCAGCAGTGGGCCACCTTCCAACACGTGGACCACCCTATTTCTGCATGTATTTGAAAGCGCAAAAACCCTCTTTAGAAAGAAAAACCTTACCGCATCGATTAAACGCAATTCGTCTACTCCCACCTTATCCCATATTAGTGAAATGCCATATGTGGCGATGGGCGCTATCTGTATCCCAAAACGGGCTACTGCTGCATCGACCGAAAGCTTATGTGAACATTTAATTGCCGCGGCTGCGATAGTGGCCTTTCTAACTCTCTCCTGGATGTGTGATCAAAAACTACTGCCCCTTGTTGTTAAGGTGAGCCCTAGGTATGTGAATTTATTTACAAATTTTAATTCCTTTCCTCTGATTTGAAGTACGTCATCCCTGGCCAGACGGCCCCCCCTTCGGAATTTCATGGCTACTGTCTTTTCCCAATTAACCTTTAAGCCCATTTCATCCATGAATGTAACTAGCCGATCCATTGCTTGCTTCACTCTGAAAAGGCTACAACTAAAGATTACTACATCATCTGCGTACATTAAAATCTTGGCCCACTCTCGAGTCCAGCCCGTCCTTATCCGTTCGAGGAGCCCACCCAGAAGAACGGAAAACAGTAGTGGACTCAGTTTATCGCCCTGCGCGACACCTGTGGTTTGCATTACCTACCCCGCAATGCCAACCCCGTTGTCAATCAGCACCGTGTTTTGTTTTAAGATGCTGATGAGCAACCTCAGCATTGCTCCCGGCACTCCCATTTTAGCTAGCTCTTTAACTATCTTATCCCTTAGCGCTATGTCAAACGCCGCTTTTAAATCTACAAACACAGCATATAGGCAATTCTTCGGCCTGGACAGAGTATCCCAGATTGCAGCCCTTCAATTGCTGAGTGAGTTGACCTTCTCTTCCTAAATCCATGCTGTTCCTCTGGTATTACCCCCCTTTCCTCTAAGAAAGACTCCAATCTCCTAGCTATTATTCCTGAAAATATCTTGTATGGGCAGCTCTTTATTGCTTTTCCCCTCCAAGCCTCTGGTTCCGTTTCTATACCCTTTCCTTTGGGAATGACAATTAATGTCGCTTCCCTCCAGGCCTGTGGAACTTCCCCAGTGTTTAAGCATTCATTGAATAGAGCTTGCCAGCATGGCGCGAGAACTAAGGTATCTTTCATGTGTTCATTCCTTATCAAATAATTTCCGTGCGTTTTCCCCCGTGGTGCTCCGTCGATTGTTTCCATTACTTCCCTAAGAGTGATTGCCCTCACTATCCAAACCCTAGCTTCCTCTGTCGTTTGATCCCAGGGGCCTTTATATTCTACCACCGTTTTCGGGGTTGTATCCGACCCGGCCAAAATCCTCCCAAAATGTTCGACTAGCCTGCCCGTCTCTACTGAACATTGCCCTCTCCCCTTTCGCCTCAGCCATGTATATGGCCGTACTTCAGCCTCCCTTATTGCTGCCCATTCTTTCTTTTCCCAGTACCTTTGCTTTTCTTTTTTATACGATGCCTTAACCAACCGTTTAACCAACGAGGCCAACGGCCGCATAACCGGAACGATTTTTACGTATTCCCGCGTCAACCTATTGGCCTGCTTGGCCATCCTACAGCGCTCACTAAACCAAGGTCTTTCGCTTCTCTTCTGTACCGGTAGTATCGCAGAATTTAATAACCCTACCAGGCTGCGTTCGTAGCAATCTATGTCTATCGCCTCTGGCACCGGAAATACTTTGTTAAGCCCCTGTAATAGAGTATTAACGTTAAGCCTCTTCCTGAGCTTTCCCCCTTCCCCGCTCTTGAACAGTCCCTTTAATTTTCACCCAGATGCCTATCGGTATATGCTTTCTAAGTCCCGCCCCTTCCTGTAAGCGGATTGTTTTCCCCTGCAAACGTTATGTCCCTTCTATCCATATCTGTTGCAAATAGGTCAATGACTGACGAACCAGAGTGGCATTCATATGTAAACACATTCGCGCTGTTGACTACCCAGCAGCCGATTTCATCCAGTACGTCTAGCAAGGCTACCGTTCTTTCCGAATCAATTCTGTCTAATCTCGCATTAAAGTCCCCTCCTATAATTATTGGAGCCCTTCTCGGTAACGCTTCTATACCCAGCAAGAGGCGCTCAATCATCGTTTCCGTTGACTCCGCCCCCGCCGGTTGCACATAGGTGGCCATTATTTCTAGTTTAGGTGAAGCTACTGCAATCAGATTTGCTGCTACTCTCTACAAGACGCCAGTGCATGGTACCCATAGAATCCATATGTGACCATAATGAGACACAATAACAATGCAGGACGCTCTCTGCTCATTCCTGGGGGTCTGGTTACGCCCGCTAGGGCAGGCAGAATTGGGGACCAAGGAACGAGCAGAAACGAGCCAAGACGAGCATTCGCAGGCGATGGTCCCGACGCACCCCCTTGGGCCGAAAGTACTCAGCCAAGTATTTCCGAGATCCTGGGGGGTGGTGGGGAACAAATTTGGGCTTAGTGGGTTTGTGAGTCTTACACTTGTCACTGCTAGCTTCCAGTGACGCATGTGCATCGTGCATTTCCATAATCTTCCATAACGAAAAAAACGGCGGTCAATTTGCTTTATCCTTTACACCCGTCTATCCAGGCGGGACGTCGAATCAGTCAAAAGGTGAATTGAGTTTGAGTAACAGTTGCAACAAAGCAGCTCTTACGTATGAATTGCGTGGCTGGATATCGACACTCTAACTTTACAGATCTCCAATGGGTATCGTGCTAGGCTAATGAAGCCCCTTTATTTAAATTCCTTTTGACAAGGTAGGCTATCAGCAGTATTCAAAAAACTACCCTTGTATGTAGCGTCGTAGTAAGTAAGCAGTATGTTGAAAAAAACGTGATTTTTTTCTCTTACAATAGAAATGTGTTCAAATGCTAGCTACAATTAGCCTGAGTGTGGGAAGGGGCGATCCTGTTTAACTACGGTCCAGAAAGAACAACTACATGCAGCGTTGGCAGTCGCTGTTGCATTTTATTGCATCATTACACACTTAGAAGCAACAGATACAATTGGGCGTCATTGTAAAAGGAACAAGTGCCAGTCTCAAAACTACGCCTTTCGTGGTGCACGCCCGCGAAATTCGCGTAACGCAAAGGTATTAGGGCGCTAACTCACTTTCTACCGAGCCTACCGAGACTATAGAGTGTAATGTGAAGCAGTGGTTATGTTGTAAAGCATGATATAAACTTTGAACTGCTTTGTAATAATAAAACCTTACTGAAGATGTCGATTTGTGAGTGTTGGATGCGAATACGGCGGTGGAGCCAGAGCTTAGTCAAATTCTAATGCTAACATTTTTCTGCCCGCCAAACGGGCGAATGCAAAAAGTCTCCTTAAGATTAGGATTCCGCTGGCTGAGGAATGGGGACGACGCGGGCCATACGAAACGACAGTCGGAAGCAGTCGTGAGCATATGGCGAAAGCGTAGCCATAAGCCCCTCGAAATTGCTTGTTTTCTAGGTGATCGGCGACCGTGACTTCACGATTGAGATCGTAGCCTATGCGAAGTATCTGAACGCTTTGGTTATTTCGGGAAACACAAAGTTTTTCCTGCAAGACATTCCCCGCGGCTGTCTACTGTTGCGAGACGAACTCGAGATGGATCCGTCAAAGCCTGTCGTTGGGCCCACTATTCTCTACAGGAACTTTGCCAATCGTATACGGCTCGGTCGGTACCATTTATCACGTAGCAGTCATGGACGCTAATCGCTAGTACGGCATTGAGCTGAGGCGCCACTATTGTAGGCGTTGTGTTGAAATGTATATAACTTCCTGCATACAATCAATTAATTTTCGTCCTGTTCCGCGCGGAATAGTTGAACTACTGTGTCCACAAATCACTTGCACAGCTCCACTGTGTCGCTTTTCTTTCCCAAACAATGTTCTTGTCACTTCGCTGTGAAAAATTGTACGAGACGATGATATGCTACAGGTGAATGTCAAGCAGTCTACCATCTAAACATCTTAGCCACCATTCTCTGTAATTCCCTTGACATAACCGTTTTACAGGGTTCCTGTCGAGGCGGGGACGGGAGGGGGGATGCTGTTACGGCGTACCGTTCTCGTTCTGAACTTATATGGGCTTTCTCCTCGACAACTCGGAATGTAGCAACAGGGCAAAGCTCAACTAGATCCACAGCGAGAAAGAAGAGCAGTGTTCGATCCTAGGCATGGCAATGTCCATGTGGTTAGTGAGAACACTGCGTTAGCTGCCCAAGCCATTCGATTCTGTGCTCGTGGTCTACAACCACAGCCGTGGGCGCTCGCATTAGGCGAAGGTACGCCTGTGACAGCAAAGAACCAGGTTGTGCCCGCTGTCATCGCATTTTGTTACGAGACCTACAGTGGCTGAACCCTTTCTAGTAGGGACTTGTAGCAGCGGCACAATGTTCAACTCAACAAGACCAAATCAATTCTATGTAGCTGAGATGATGACACTTGCAGTTGCTGCCCGGTTGTTACTGGCTGCGTTATCAACGCTCGGATGTTTCAATCGATGCGTGCGCCACTTAAGCCACCTGGGCTACAAATGTATAATATGTAACCATTAGCTTACTTTCAGCCGTAGTCTGTAGCCCCTCAGAAAATATATCTAAAAATTGTTTAGATATATTTATAATATGATTTGTCCTTTTATAATTACGTTTATAGCATTTAGCAAGACAAATGTGAGGCAATTTTGTTCTTGTAAATACTAGCGACGCTATTTTGATCGCTATTTCTAAAATCTCTTAACTCTATTGAGCTATTCCGAGCCCGTGGCAAACCTTTTATATTATTATTATTATTATTATTATTATTATTATTATTATTATTATTATTCCTAGTGCATCCTGTTCTACAAATATTCTTCTTGTTTCGCCTGACCTCTGATCTGGTGAGCCAAAGGTGCAGTCAAATGAACAGCGTGATGCAGAAGCTGCGCCCCGTGCAACTGAGAATCGAGTGTTCTTTCTTGTGGTAGTTTTATTAAACTGGTTCTTTTCTTGATTTGTTTGGACCTGTTCGACGTGCCTGTCGATCACTAGAGTATTCGAAGGACCGGTACGCTCCTCAGGTATGGTTCGCCATAACTCAAGCGCAAGGCCTGGGATGTGAGTTCTTTGAGCCGTTCAAGAAGTTGTTTTATCGACCCAATCAAACGTCATTCCGCTACGTTCCCTCAAGACATATGTGCCTTCTCTCGGTACCACCGGGCAAATTTTAGTAAGTAATTAAGTGAATGTTTATGTGTATACTATATACATTTAGTACGCATACGCGTACATTGGAACATGGGCTGAAACGATATTTACCCTATCGATAGACTAATGCTTAACCAGTTGTTTGGTCCTATTTGCAGCACCCGTGTGTCCGTCCAGATTTTGGACTTTCTGTGCCAGCACACTGCTGATGAAGCGGACAATATCATTACGAAAGAGGTTTGTTTGCTCCTTTGCGGCTGAGTTAATTGACTGTTTGTGCCGAACTTGTTTGTATAGAAGTGATGTTTCATTTGCTGCTGTTGTTTTCGTTGGTGTCTTTTCCGCAACTACCACCATGCTTATATATATATATATATATATATATATATATATATACAGGGTGTTTCAGGAATATTTGAAGCGCGATATGTGGAATTGTAGAGCTCGTTAAAACAGGTGTTATTTGCAATGGAACATAGTCTCTGAGAAGTCTTGTTTCGGAGTGAGAGTGAAAATACTACAATTTGTGACACTGGTGTTTTTGCTCGACATAGGAGCACAAAATGTGCAATGGCGAGACAACCAGTTCTTCTATACAGAAACTAAGCTCACCGTCGTGTTTGTGAGAAAATTCTGTTTCTTCTGAAGAGCATATAAGGCCGCCCAGAAGATGCGACATGGTCGCTTAGAAGATAATTCGCCAAAAATGAAGTAGTTTATTAGCTTTCACCCCAAATACTTCAAAATCATTACCCTACGCCCACTCAGCGCTCAAAACTAACACATTCGGGCAAACGCGTTTCATGGCGATCATTTTGGTACCAAATCTATGTCAATGCGAGCTGTGGTTGCGGAGTGATGACGATTTTTGGCGAACATGTCGAGAGTAAGTGCATAAAAAATTACGCGCTGCGGCTGTCGCGCGACACGTCGGCGGTAGTAAACGTCGCCACACAGTCATTTTACATGCACTTAATCTGGAGATGCCCTCCGAAAAATCGTAATTACTCCGCAACCACAGCTCGCATTGACATAGATTTGGTACCAAAATGATCGTCATGAATGTGTTAGTTTGCCCGAATGTGTTAGTTTTAAGCGCTGAGTGGTCGTATGGTAATGATTTTGAGGTATTTGGCGTGAAGGCTAATAAAAAACTTCATTTTTTGCGAATTCTCTTCTAAGCGACCATGCCGCATCTTCCGACCGGCCTTATATGTTCTTCAGTAGAAGAATTTTCTCGCGAATACGACGGTGTGCTTAATTTCTGTATAGAAGGACTAGTTGCCTTGCCATTGCACATTTTGTGCTCCTATGTCGGGCAAAAACACCAGTGTCACAAATTGTAGTAATATCACTCTCACTCCGAAACAAGACTTCTCAGAGACTATGTTCCATTGGAAAAAACATCTGTTTTAACGAGCTCTACAATTTCATATATCGCGCTTCAAATATTCCTGAAACACCCTGTATATATACAGACGTTCGATACCTTGTGCATACGGTGTTTGGATTTACTGATCTCTATGTTCTTTCTATGTGGAGTGTGTGTCTCAAAAAATTTATTAAAATGACATTTAAGTGTTACAGCGAGATGTAATTAACTATCAACACTAGGGCTTGTGGGGAGCGCTACCAGTCGAGCTTATCCTCGAGGCAGCCCCTCATTGTGCCCATTATTGCTGCCGCATTGCCGCGTTAAACTGCCAGCGAAAGTCGCTGAAGTAGAAACTCAAGTGCTTTTTTTCCCCCTGTCGCCAGTTCAATTTGTTTGCCAATCTTCTGTAAAAGCGACCATGCCTCAGGGCCGGGCCCCCCGAGTGTCTCGAATACTAGCGGCACGAAAATGAACTCGTTGGCGAGCTGGGCATATTTGTTGGTCTTTAGACGCTCAGCCTTGCGTGCTGCGGAGCCAGCGGAAGATGCACTGGCCTCCAGGTTCGACGAGGCGAGCGTGTCGGTGATAGTCGCATCCCAAACAAGCGCCTTTCCCCTTTCAAAGGGGATAAGGGTGAGACCGTTTGGTCTCTTTCCATCGCTTCTCAGGAGGCCGGCGGGCTCTCGGATGCACGGTATTAGAGCGGATCTGAAAGCCCTGGCTGTAATCTCATTAACCTCGCTATGACGGCTTTGGCGTCCTTCGCTTCTACTGCAGGACAACCCGTGAGTCCCCCAGATGTCTACCTGTGTTCCACACGGACACCGGTGTTCCTCGGTTAGCCTTGTCCCCAACCTCAAACCAATGCACAGACGAAAGCTTTCGTGATCTAGTAAAGTGCCTAGGTTTGAGGAGGGGATGGCTTGGAGCCATTTGCTAGCTCCTTTCTGGACGACCGCACGTAGTCGGGCTTTGTCTGCCGTGGTTAGTGCGTCAGAGAGAAGCGCTGGTACTTCATGGAGACGATTAGGTCGTCATAGGACCTCTGCAGGTGTTTGTTTGTCTCCGGGAGTAGGCCTACGAGGTTCTTGAACTTCGTATCCGCAACTTCTTTGGTGTCCTGGAAAGCCTGCAGGGCCATGGGTGGGCTGATGTGCCGAACAGTGCTCTCTGAGGCGTGTAATGATGAAGCGTGGCAGCTCGCTGCTAGGTCTGCTGTAGAACGAATCCCCAGGCCTCCGAATCTAAGGGGGAGAGTAGCTTGAGCCCAGTTGTTGTCGGCCAGAGTAAGATTAAGAAGATCACTAAGGCTGATCCTTAGGCTTTCATCCAGGTCCCGAAGAAGATCTTGGTTTGGTCCGACGTCCGTGCTGCGGAGGATATGGACGATTCTTGCTGAGCCCAGGGACGATTTCAATAGGTGATACGCGCTGTGGGGACTGAGCAGGTTTAGCCGGGTTAGACGGGAGCGGAGGCTCTCTATCCTACCTGCGAGTTCCGGACGAATGGCGGCAGACCCCACTGGGGACCCCAGGAGCGTCATGTCTGCTGCATCGACGAGTTTGCACCCGGGAAGAAGAGCCTCCAAGGCGGATAGGTTAGGGTGACCTTTGTAGATAAGCTCGCACTTCTCGAAGTTGAGCTCAAGCCCGCTCTTCAGTCCGAAGTCAGCAACTCTCTTGATGTCTGCTAGTACTACAGGTGCTTCTCCTCCAATAGTGCCGTCGTCTAGGTACCAGAGGTTTAAGGGAGACTGGATAGAGTCGACCAGTTCCTTAATGGCTAAGCAAAACAGTGGCGGACCAAGGGGGTCTCCCTGCTGTACGCCGCTGCATGAGAAAATCGTCTTATCATTAAGTGAAAGCTCCGACCTGGATCTGTAGGCTTGGTCAACCAGGGGGGCCGCCTCTGGCCAATCGACTAGAACTGTCTTCAGTACGTGGTCACGACGGATCTGGTTAAAGGCGTTCTTGAAATCGAGTTTGGCGACTACGAAATTGTTGGGTGCGCTGGCGACGAAAGCTCTTGTAGTGTGGACTGCGGCTTCGATGCCGTTGGGCGTATTGAAGCCAAGCTGGTGAGCTCCAAGCTTCTCGCGCACCAAATCTGCTCCTAGTTTCACTGTGATCTTTGCCGCAATTCTGCGGAAACTGAGGAGATGACGATTGGGCGAAGCGACCCACTCGGCTTTTTTATTGCGATGAGGCGTCCCCCAAAAAGAATAGGGCGGATGGCCTCAGGAACTGTGCCACTTCTGATGATGCCCACCACTTTTCCTAGGTCACGCAGTAGACGGCTGCCAATATTTGCGTTAGTTGTGGCAAGGAGGTCTCTGAGATGGCGCGGCCGCAAGCCGTCCATACCTGCAGTGGACCCTGCCGGAAAGGTCCACACAGCCTCGCGGAGCAGTTCTGCACTGGTGATAGGTGGATCGGCGTACGGTGGTCTTGGAGGCAGGTCGAGGTCGGCCGGTTCTCTAGGATGTTTCGAAGTCATTATCGTGTACGCATCGGCTGCGCAGACCTGGCTCCCCACAGAAAGCAAAGCTCTCGCGGCGCCTCCGATGTCACCTTCGCCTAGCAGCTTAGTTGCTCGCCTGGCGGCAGCTTCATCGTCGTTACGTTGCTTGTTCCGATGCGCCCTTGGGACCGATTCGAATGGGGGCTCACGGCCTGATCTGTGGTCCTCAATTCTGTTTCTGATGAATGTAGCCCAAGTGAGATTGTTCCGCTTTCGGGATGGGGTTCTAAGCACTGTATGCGCAAACAACAGTAGGTTGGCCCAGCTGCGTGTGTCGTTGTTAAGGTGCACTAGAGAAAGTGTGTCGGCCAGCGCTGCGGCCACTGCAGGCCGGGCGCTTTTGGGGATTGTGTCTAGTCGTTTGTATGCCTTTGTGTACTCGACGAGTTTGTTGCGCAGGTGGGTGCCATCGATGTCGTCGACGGGGTAGCTGGCGGGGGGTAGGAGTGAGCGATTGGTGTCCGAGTGCGCTGCCGTCATATGCCGTTTGATTCCCCTGCTTGTAAAGCTCTTTTCGCAATGCGTGCAAATAACCCTGTTATTGAGGGGAGCGGGGGTTAGACTACACGTACCCGGCCCGAGGCTGGATTGGTAGTCCGCCTGCGGGGGGTCGTCCGAGTGGCTCGGACCGGCCTTATTTCCGGAGGCGTCTTGGGGCATGGCGCTTAGGACCAACGGGTTTCTTCACTTCGAAAGCTGATAACAGCCTGATGACTGGACCCAGAAGATTAGCAAGGTTACGAAGTGCGCTGGCTGCCTTAGGGTCGAGCCCGCTTAGCATCTTTGCAGCGCTGGCGAGTCCTGCGAGGGAATCTGCCTTCTGATTAGAACGCGCCCTCGATGGCGGCAAGTCTATCCAGGTAGTGCCAGAGGCTCGGCGACGTCTCATCTGGCGGGGGCGTTGGCGTTTCGTAGGTTTTAATGCCTTGAGTGGGGCGAGCGTAATGGTCTTATCGGACGTACCGTCGGAACTGAGGGCAACGATCTCACGGGACCACTGAGGCATGGGAACGAGGAACGTTCTCCCCTGTCTCGCACGGTGTCGGATTTGGCCGGACTACTGGTTTTTCTACGATAGTGGCAGCAGGGTAGTCGGACTGGACCTGGCGAAGAACACGTGCACCGGTAATAATCTTGCTCTTTTCCCAAGCTATTGCGTAAACCGGACACGAAGAGGACGCCGATCTGTGCGCACCTCCACAACTTGCGCATTTTGGAGCATTTTTGCAGTCCTTGACTAGATGTCGGTTACTGCCGCAGTTCACACATGCCACTTGGCCGCTACATGCAGATGCGTGATGACCTAAGCGCTGACATTTGAAGCATCTAGTGGGACGTGGTGGCTCGACTGTCACCGCGTGGGTCTGAAAACCGAGATACACGGTGGCCGGCGGGGCCCCTTTGAATTTGACTAGCACCTTCCTTGTAGGAATAGTAGCTTGTTGTGGGCGGGGACCTGTTCGTCTGCAAATGCGCTTGACTTCTATAACGCCGGCGCGGCTAAGTTCCTGCAGGATCTCTTCTTCCTGAAAGTCTGGGCTAACATGGCTGATGGCACTCCAGATATTGTCAATATTCCTTGATGTCGCTTTGACTTGCAACCCAACTAGTTCAGTGATGGCCATTAGTTTGCGTGCGTCCTCGAGCTTATCGACGGTAGCTGAGATTTGTCCATTCCGTGCCGAAATGTTAGCGTCTGCCACTTTTAGGTGTAGATCCTTGCACATTCCTAACATGTTGCCTCCGGGCAGTGTGCTGCCGTCCTCAGCTGCACTGAAGGTTACGCGGAAAACCTTGTGTACACCTGATTCTACCATTTGCTTAAGCTTTGCTAAGGCTTCTTCATTTTTTCTAATATTGCGCTGCCTGCTTTTATTTACAACCTCCTTGAAACCTTCTTCTTCTTCCTGTTCCTGAGGTGCCGCCTCGGTGTTGATATATGGAGCTATACATGTATTGCGTATGTGTGTGGAGAACAGTGTTTGATGTGAAGCATTCTATCCGACGAAACACGAAGTGCCTCTATCAGTTGCCTTTAGCAGATGAACTAAATTATCATCCATCATTAATAATATGATGCTTTATAATGTAACGAAGACGGGTGAAAATAATAAAGTGTAAGTATATGTATAAACGTATTGAAGTTCGCGTCTTCTGCGTTGTACCCTTATGTCTTTTTCCACATCTTGTCGTGTTCAAATGCCGTTGCAGCTATTGCCGCAGCAACGCAAAGAGGCTCGCCTTGTCTTGCAGCAGGCTCGCGCGTCGTTTAACGTTCCCGGAGCAAACGTCCTGGAGCGAGTACAAGCCAGTATCAATTCGAATCGCTACTTGACGCGCGAATACCCTCAATGGTTTCTGCAGGATATCTCTGTTAAGGTGAGTTTGGTGCCCTTGTCGCTGGTGTTCCGAGAATGCGTCGCGCGGCATGGTGTAGCAGAAAAGGCCGAACCGGGCCGAACAACCGTTTCCGTAGAAATATATATATATATATATATATATATATATATATATATATAATTTTATTATATGTATATATATATATATATATATATAATTTTATTATATATAGTTTGTTTTATTAAGTGCGTTTTTATTAATATCATACATGTTTTTTTTGAGCGAGTTATTCCGTAATGTTCATGCCCGTGTACGGCCTTGCACTGTAACTATTTTAACTGTGTATTTTTTTTTTATATGTTCAACTGACTGATTTTCTGACTCACAAACTTGACCTTCTATACTACCTTCTCCATATAAAATCGTCTAAGGTTAACAGAATTCAATTATTCTAAGGTTAGTCTAAATCTACGTTATTCAGTCGAGAGTTAAGCTATCACATATGTTAAGGAAACCCCGCAAATGCCTCGTTATTGACACATGCAGACTGGCATCCACCTGTCCTCCATTTCAATCGAGACGGATGTCACCGGCCCCTGTTGGGGGGTGTTGCCGACGGGTCCCGGAATGAAGGTAGTTTGAATTGCACGGTGCTGTGGGTGTCTCATGGTTAATTGACCCGACCCCTTGTTGGAGCGGTTTGATACGAAATAAGACACTAACAACCGCATTTGTTGAAACGGTCTGACATGAAGGCAGACACGTAGGGTTCCCCTTGTTTAATACCGTGCCTTGCTTAAGAGACGGAGACCCGTCGGCCTAAGAAACATAAATACGTTTTAGAAAACGAATCGTCACCGTGCTTGAATGTGTCTGCAGCATTAGCGGAAGACACTTATGAGTCATAAATACGTAGGACGCTTGAAGAAATAGATCTTCATGCCCGTTGTTTTTGTAACCCTGCGTCGTTGAGAACTTTAGATCTTGGACCTTTTTGCAGAAAGCAGGTTCGCATCTTAAGCTTTTTATGGGCGAAAAATCATCTAAACAATCAATGCTTCCCTCTTAGGGTGCGTAATCTAGGAGACTTGGGTGTGTCAATGTCGACGAATTTTACGTTATCTGCCCATAGTAAAAATCTAGTCGTACGTTTAGCCTACGTACGTACTTGTAAACATGTTATTCCGTTATTCCACCCATAAGAACCCAAAGTTTTCTATTCGTCTGTATAAATCCATTGTGTGATCTCGACTTTTATAGTGCTCTTCATCTGGAGCCCATACTTAAGCAAACTCATAGGTATGATTGAAGGTGTTCAGAGCAGATTCCTGAAAATACTCTATACAAGATGTGATGTCGAGCCGAGCACTGTTAGCCCTTCGTCGCCGTCGTAACCGATGGAAATATAATTTTGGATATGCGTGTTATGTGCGTACGTTATCGTCTCTTTTGTTTTCATATTGCTCTGGCCGTAGAGTAAGCTTCTCTCGGGTTTATTGGACACGGCCGTATCACGCCTTCACTACATGAGTGTTTTGACTGAAGATCCAGACAAGGAGTCTTGCCATGTAGTTTCCCTGCGACTTCGACGCATTCTTTATGCCATACTTCTTCGACTACCGGGCGAAGCTTTTGAAGAGGAGAGTCATATCGTGCAGGGTATGAGCAAAACACTTTACACAATTTACACAATTCCGATTTTAATCGCGTACAGAACAGTCTCTCTACATTTTGATTAAAATTAATTATATTTATCATCATTTTGCTTGGGAGCACTAGTCCAATTTACCTTTTCACTAAGTACGGGTTGTAATCTAAAATGTTTAATTATAGTTGTATTAAAAATAGTAAAATAAAGACAATTATTACCCAGTACCCAGGACGGCCAGTTGGTTATAGATAGATTCATGTTTTTTTCTATCCATTCTAAGCTGTGGAAAGGCCCGAGCCAAGAAAAAAATGACTTTACTTACCGAATGACCAACGTTTATATATTTAAAGTAACATGCATTGTTGTGTCGATTCTGCTGTAGAGATTGATAGAGTGGGTCATATATTGGAAGATATACCTGTGTCTAGTCTGTGTCAGCTGTGGGACCCTGAGGATCGCAGCGAGCCGCTGGAGGTCCCAACTCTTCCCGAAGTTGAACTGTGGTCCAAGGAACAGAGAGCGGCCTGCTTTCTTCTAAGTCTAAGTATGTCCCAATGTTATATATTTGTATTCCCACAAAAGCTGACTTTCTCACTAATTAGTTTTTTGCTCTCACTAATACATTATTCTACCAGAGATGTGATTGGTTTAAAACTACCATGCTTAGAAGCGCCTACTGTTATCTAAACTGTCAAACATATGCTAGTTCGTGTCAGCTTTGTAAGGTTTCTGTTTCAACAATCCACGAGTGCAATACAAATTGTCTTTAATGTCAATATTAAAACTGTGCTCTGTCCTTCCATGTGACAGCCGTCCGAAAATCGTTGTTTACTAAGCTGAGGTCGCGTAGACTTTTCCTCGTTTGTATTCTGAAGTACTGGGTGCACTGTGCTGAAGTTTCGCGGCATGACCTCATCAACGTTCTTCTTAGCATTCTTATCGTCGAACGGAAGTAAGTTTACAAGAAAATGTTATATTTTTTTAATAACTTGTCGGTTCTGGTGCTGAACGTACGGAACGCTTGCTTCTTGGTTTTTATTTTTTAAGGACGCATCATTTAATTTTCCAGGTGTTACAACCTCCCTGGAGGGAATCTTAATAATTTCTCCTTAAAAAACAAAGGTGGACAGTAGTGCCTATATTCCTGGCTAGACTGTGTACTCGATGCTTGCCGCAAGGAATGGCCTCACAGGACCCGTTAAACCTTAGTGACGATAGGGCTTAAAGTGATGCAAACATTGTGGCAGTTGCCATCTTTTTTATTATTGTTTTGATCTATTTAAAGTATCAAGGAAAGTTTTTTTGAAGAGTGTAGAGTGAGCCAATTTGAATAAGCCCGCGCTAAGGCAAATAAACATTGGCCATAGTCGACCCTTGGGATCGGTGGAAACACATCGATCCCCGCCGTTGCACATTTGTACTTACTGGGTTCGTCTTACGGAGCAATGCGAAAGCGATTTCATGAATTTTAAATGTTGTCTAAGAGTCAGCCTGAAAAAGTTTAAGGTACCCGAGTCGGCTCACCCTTGCTTGCAGAGGCAGTGGCGAATTTCGATTGCTATTCAAAGTACTGTCTGGCAAAAGCTAAAAATTTCAAGACAGTAGTAGTTATTCCCACTGCCGCATCTCATTGACTGATCGGTAATAATAGGGAAGACGATATTGTTCTCAAAATTAGACGCGATGTCGACATACCATCAGGTTGAGTTACTTAATAAAGTAACTTGTTTGTTACGTTCAGCTAACTAGGGAATTTAGACTCAGCTAGACGGGTACTCCGTCTAAATACAACGCTGGTTGCTAAAGCGTTTACATTTTATAGGATGTATATGTCATCTTGAACTGCCGAGTTTAGCGATCATTATAGACATTCATCAATAAAAAGTTTCCTGGACGGTATGAATCGACCTTCTGATGCAACTTCCGCAATGTTCGCACGCTAAGTCTTAACGGATTCTGTGTGGCCATTCCTTAAGGCAAATATATATATATATATATATATATATATATATATATATATATATATATAAACTATACTGTTCAATGTTGCTTTAAAGAGCAAAATAACAACTTATAAATTATGCGTTTTCCATAGAAAAACAAAGGCTAAAATTGACTAAATGTGAGTTATCATAGTCGACGCACGCTCAGATGTAGTCGCATATATTATGACAAATAATAACAAATAACAAATGTGAATATATTTGATATAGATGCGTGCGACCATACTGTCACAGGGCTTGTTGAGCAAACTCTAGATTTCTCAACATGTCCGCTTATGCTGACGCTCTAAGGGCCTCTGATATAAAGCGGTGTATTTATGTATATATGTCAATCGAATAGTACATCTATACGTCCAGTATATGTTTGTTAATTAATAAAGCGTTCTTTCATTTTCAGAACGTATGTCAATTTTGAAATGCATATATATCGACAAGCATCGTTGCAACGAGTTGCATTCGGGCAGACGGGGTTGGACAGTTTTGCATTGGTTATTTTTGCTACTGTTTTACATTAGACGAAATTTCCTTTGATGCTTTCTAGGTACTCAACTGCGTCAGGTCTTTTCGTTAAACCGGTATCATTGAGGCACAACGTCGACCCCAGGCTGTACAACGATGAGGGACTTGTCGTAATGCCGCGGCTTGATCGCATGCACGTTTTTGCACAGTTAGAGTCAACAATAACGTTTGCTACAAATGTGCACCGACTCCTTCAACAGCCGCTTGGTGAGACGGCCGACTTCATTACCTGGCACTTTTCAGAGAGCGTGTTTCACCACCTTGCTGGACGGACCGACAGTCTGTTGCGAGCCGGCCGGAGCGTAGAGGCCGCCGGAGCACTGAATCAGCTACTCGACGAACTCATGGACAAAACGAACAGAGCTGCCTTTCAGGAAACAGTTAACCTTATATGGAACGCCGAAGACATACAGTCGGCTAAATGGATGCTCGAGCAAGACTCTGTAAACTTTGAAGGCTAGTCTGAGGACTATTCTGGCTTGAGGAAGGGCCGACTGGTACTACATAGGACAGTCGCGGGTTGGACCCCGACATTCACGTACCTCTCTCGAATCATTTTTGGATTAAGATTACAAAAAACGAATAAAAATATAACACCATCTGCCGTTAACTGCTATTACATCGTTTGCTAGATTTTGATGTGGCCTTAGGTACCTATTATATGGTACATTGTTCTTTATGCCTTTAATATTGTGCATTGTATATATTGAATACAGGATTTTCCTGAATAATTATGTATATAATTATCTACCCTTTGAAAGCAATAAAGGAGCACTTGAATTGAATTGAATTAAGTTGATGAAAGGTCTAAAGGTTGATGAAGAGTAAGACTATAGGTAATCTGGAAGATCCAGAAAATGCTGTAGCTGCTCAGTCTATAAATCAGGTTTTAAAATCATTTTCGTCTGACCCGGATGGCGTGCACGCGCTGCCTTAGACAAACATCGGCACCTCTTCTTTCATGTTATGACGAATTTTGTCCAGCCACGCAGTACACTGTATACGCATCATGGCACAATTCAAATAAGTCGTAAGCGACCACGTCCAACGGTCACTTCGTTCGCGCCAACAGGATTCAAACTAACCCTAACCGACCACGGCCAACGGTCACTTCGTTCGCGCCAACGGGATTCAAACTAACCCTAACCGACCACGTCCAACGGCTACAGCGTCCGCGCCAAAACCTCAACGAACCTAACGTTCACCGACTGTTAGATGTCTCAACCGAACAGGTCATGTTTCAATCAGCCGGCAGAGAACAGCCACAGTTTTTCGCGCCAAAACCTCAGCATCCTCTACCGTTCAAACGATCATGGGCCGACACCGGGAGAGGGTCGACCTATGATTGTTCAATCCGAGTCAAACCTTAACCCAACCTTATTCTTTCCTATACGAAACAAACGCAAACCGCTGCAAATTTCGACCGATTTGAGAGCGGAGTCTTACACCATTTGGGATGCCCGCACGCCGCGGTGCCTCGTGAACCAGTAAATATACAGATGGAGAATGGCTGAAAAGAATTCTCTTCTCGACCGTGCTACGCACCTGATCTCTGCCCGTGTGTTGTCGTTCATTGCCATCGCTAGGCCTCTCGTGTTGTAGTTGCTCTCCCACAAAGTCTACATCTACGGTTCACTCAGCGTAACAAACATCGTTACAACAACATTTTCGTTGCAGCGCCAAGTGTTCCCAGGGTTCCAAGCTCCTCCAGGGCCAAGTTTTCCAAAGAATTGTACTCATAAAGCTATACCATGTAGCTACTCGCACAATTAAAAATGCCGTTTTTGTTATCTATATTGTTTAATGATTTTGTTTGGGAATTCCCATGACGGCTTTCAAAATCTGTCCGATGCATTGTACTGTTTATAGCAATGAAAACGTTTCCTAAACTCACTTAAACATTAAGGAGAAATATGATAGCTAAAACAAAAACTCATGGATCTTGGATTCGTGAAGGCAGAAATTGTCCTTGAAGATAGCAGCACCAGCTTGCAGCAGAAGTCGCCTTTATTAAAATATCAAGCACATTTGGTAACTGCCACGTGCAGTACCTCAGTTCAGTGCAAAAGCCAATCTTCCTGCCAGGTATTTAAGGTGGCACCTCCTCTTATAGTCTAAACCTGACCAAAAAAGCTTCAGTTAAGAGTGTCAAATACGCCCGGATAACCTTAATCGCTTGCGCTCTTTGGTTTTCTTTGAGCTGGTTTTAGTGCCCCCACCCCCCACCCCCCCCTACATTTCGAGCAACATGTTTTACACGACGGTTCGGTTCCGGCGAATCGAAGTGTGTCATATCCATTCTCCTTTCTATCGGATGACCTGCTACCACAAAAGTGTCTCTTTGCTCTCTTCCGGCCTATCAGGTGCAATTCTCAATATAATCAGACGCTAGCGTCAAATGGTTGCCATTTATCTGCTCTGCTATCATCCATTAGGCTTTGTGGGTCGTCTTCTGTAGGACTGCTTCTGCCGAGCATCTTGACCAAGTTGTCCGCGCAGACCATCAGTAACCCTACACTTATGCTCCCCTGCCACTAAACCCAGGTAAGATAATTTGGCAGAGGTACATCGATATTCTTGCCATCTTAATCGTTTCCATTACTACTTTTCAGTTCATCGCGTTGAAGGGTTTTTTTTTCTGTGAGATTCTTTGAGATTTTAGAGTCTGAAGAAGTCTGGGCCACCGTTCAAAGGGAAGCTTGGTGGATTCAAGAAGTCTACGGTCCGGATCAGACGTTTTTCAAATGCCAGCTATTCTCCAGCCAATTTAGTCTCCCCTAGTTCAAAATACCTTTCAAAAATCTCTTTATGTTTCATTTCAGGGAACTTCTTGTTGCCTTCCCAGAAATGTGCAGGAGAGAGAACAGATTTATTCACCTGAGCGCGTCCTGTGGGAGCTTCGGGAAAATTACCCGGAGCTTAGCCAGGATAATGCTACTTGTGGTTTCCTTCTCTTCCGCAACGCGCCAATGCCCTTTTATGGGCTTAACCTATTCACTGACTATAATTGGGTTTACGACGGCCGCCTGTTCGTTTCTGGTCCGCCACGTAGTGCTACTATTAAATGCAAATTAAAAACAATGGATTGCAGTTGCAAGATGCAATTTCCAATAAAGAACTTCAAATATGCTACGACTGCATAAGATGCATTTGTATGTAATACTAGGTGTCCTTGTCAGATATAGATCGTTACCACTAATGGTGATATCTTGCTGCGAAGTAGTTTTTCATAGCAGCTTTTGTGTCTACATCTTTGAAGTATCCGATCAGTGCTGTTGTGCCGAGACCGCTTGAGCATGCTTGATATCAATGCGCCTAGTAGAACTTAGCTTAGAATCGGTATAGGAAACTGTTTACAAGTTCTATCAGCTAGCTGCCGCTATTTACTTTGCTAGAGCTATGGGCTGCTGAGCGGAGGCTTCTTCTGCACGGTTGAATCTCATTATCCTCACGGTTGGTCGTTTTCCCTTGAGTTCGCCATGATCATCACTGGATCGTCTGTCTGCCCAGCGTGTAAATCGCGGGCACAAACTCGTTGTAGCGTCGTGGCCAAGTCGGTCGCAGGTAGATGACAAAGTAAAGAAGGCTCGCCCTCTGCCAAGGCCGGCTGCGACACGGCGATGCAATGATCCTCCGTTTTTGATCGATTTCACCTTGGGCGCAGACAGTCTCTCAAGACGCTATAATAGTGTGTTTAGTAACGCGGTCATATCATTAGTGTCCTCAAGCCACTGCAAATCGATACTAAGACGGAAACACTATTGACCAAGTAAGTGCTTACTAGCGCCTACCTTTGATCAATTCAGCGTTTACTCACATTTACCTGCTCGATTGCTCAAGAAGATCCAGAAAATTCGGGTCTCTGTCATTTGTCCAGTTCTATTGCTGTTACTTAGAGGACACATCGAGTTCAGCCCGGGTCCTGGGTGTGCCACTTGCCAATGTGGTGGCAGCTTCAAAGCGTCTTCAGTCAAGGCCGATGTGAGAGGGAGTTCAAGACAATTGCACCAATTACAGGAATACACAAGGGACACTCTCCTCGGCATCAACCCGATCTAAACTTCTTCTTTGAAAGTGTCGCCCTTCGACAAGGTACGTCTTAATTTCCTACTTGAATACATGTAGAGCTCTTGCGTCGCGAATAGTATGGAGAGGAGGGGGCTTATTCCAGGCCACCGCTGCTAAGAAGATAGGCCGTTGGCGTACCGACATTGTACTCTCGTGTAGTGACGAGATCACGGCTCCTATCGGCCACAAGACTCTTGTTCTAAGCCAGTCCAAACACATGCCCCGCCGGGAGCTGCCTTACAGAACCTTCATAGATATTTGTTGTGGCTTTGGTTATGTAAACAAGCCGTCAATGCTTTGTTGTTGTATTATTGTCTCTACGGGCTTATGAGATCGAGTGCGATGCGACCCTTGAGGCCAAGCGCAGCCCTCAGCGCATCGTGCTGAACTACCTGAATTTTTTGTACTACTGTTCTATACTCGTTCAAGAGCCCCACACTGAAATATAGTCACTTAGACAAAACTCATTTGCAGTCGTTGTACTGCCTTTGGTGCTCTCTAGAACCTCAACTCTGTTAGGTGTCTGCGTTAAATCAGTATTGTTAAGGCCCAACGTTGGTCTGTCGCTATACAGCGACGGGCGCCAGCTCATACTAGCAGGGCTTCATCGCATGAACGTTTTCTACCGCTACTAAAGAGTCGACAATGGCGTACGCCAGAAATCTGGACAAACAGCTCTTCAGAAAACAGTTGATCTCGTTTGGAATGTCGACCAAGACAGTTCATACTTTAGGGACTTCGAGGTCTGCGCCAGAGAATGCTTAGCTACTATTAACTACGATCTTGTTACTATTGCATGCATATATATATATATATATATATAAACAAATGTTCATTTATTTAAGTGTAGCAAAATATACATTTGTGATGTAAGAACGTGTGCACAGCCCACTGGGGCATAACTCAAGGCACTAGGTCCAGGCCTGGGCTGGTCCACCTAGCCATGGTACCCCTCACCGAAGCGGCATTCCCCCTCTGAACATCTAATGACAGACGTTGCAGTAAATACTCGCCCGCCCTCTTGTCTCCTGTAGCAAGCGCCAATCTTTTCCCGACATCCTTGAACAGTTTCGTCGTGAGCGACCCAGGCCCCCCCAATGTCTCGAATGCAAGCGGTGAGAACAAGTGTGGGTAACTGATGCTTGAATATTTTCTGCACTTGGCTGCTTCCGCTAGGGCTACCGCGTGTCCAGGGCGGGCTGCGCCCGTACCGACCATTGAGGGGGCTAAAGAGTCGGGCATGGTTGCATGCATGGTTCAGGTGACGGTTTAGACGGTTCTTGTCCGATTACTAGAATCGTGTGTACCTGTATGTTATCAGCCCACGAGAGCTGTGACGACAAGTGAGTGATCTGCATTAGCTGTATAAAACTGAGCCATGCCTATTTTTGTGCCTAAAGTAGGTGAAGGAAAACAACTTGTGCGCAAAACATTTCGCAGTAGACGAAATTTATTCCTCGTACATTAACCAGTGAAGCATCGTAGTAATCGAGTGAAGTGCAAGCGGGGCCGGACTAAACTGGCAGGCGAATCTGAGACTGGGAGTCAAGGATTCAAACCCGGCCCGACACATACCCCGTCCAAATTCATTTTCTTCTAAATTTGCGGAGTTGAGTTGAGGTTACCTTAAATAAATGGAAACAAAAAGTTTAAAAAAACGCATCTGCAGTGCTTCTATTCAGCGCAGTTGGCAGGCATAATCAAGCATGGCTCTTTTCGAATTTTGCCATGTTCTTTGCTCTTTTTGAAGGAACTCGGCTCGACTGTTTGATTGAGATAGCATCTCTCTGCAGTTTCCCTGAGACTACGTGTTACAAGGCGGAGACATGAAAACAAGTTAGTTATCAGATGCTTCTTCTCGTAAACTGGCTGTCTCAATGAGCTTATACGGCTAGTGAGCAATTAATCGCGGCTCAACGACGATAAAGATTCGAATAAGAAGAAATCCGAACGTACAGGATCTGGGAAATGCGCTGGCCGCTCAGTCTGTCACTCCGGCTTTACTGTACACAACTTAGAATGTTACTTGTTAAATCAGCGGTGAGCGCTGCAAAAAAAAACGTTCCACTGTAGAGGCAACACTGAAGTGTGGCTGTTTTCATTGTTGCAAACTTGTGAGGTAAGTTTACAAGCTATGTGCAAGCTCTTGGATTGTAGCTCTAAATCCTCTCCTTGGTGAGCCACCGGTGCAGTAGAGATTATCTCCTTCTATTTTTGCTATTGTCTAACTTAATTTCGTTTGGTGAACGGAGGGGAACTTAACGGGCAATATTTTCAAACCACGTGTGTTCAAATGTTCAATGTAGTGTACCGTTTACTACATTTCTCTTGGCAATTGGTACATTTAGACACGCAATTAAGCGTCAAGACGTAATTGGTAGCCGAAAGGAAGGCGTGTTTGCTGTCATATTCTAGGATTTCATTTAATGTTTAAAATGTAGGATTCATTTAATTTCGTACCTGCACCAACTTGTCCAAAAGCAGTATCATTTCGTGGTCCCTGAAATGGTAACTAAACCAGGATATCAAGCAAAAAGGCTTAGTGTCAAAACCTTTGCCTTGCATTCTGGAGGCCTAGGTTCAAGACTGAGATCGGCTACTCTTAAATTGGTTTTCGTGGTTTCTAAGTTAGACAAGGTGAATGCCGGAGTGGACTAAAAATCGGCCATGACATGAAAAAACCGTACACGGGCATAAGCCTTACAAAATAACCACAAAAAAAATTTGCGAACGTCTTCAAAGTGTCCAAGGTCGCCATCTGTGAAAAGTCCGACTACAGACAGGGTCAACTGCCACCCTGCCGTTCGCTCGTGCCCGACTACGCGAGGCGAATCTCAGGTGCTACCGAGCCCTGAAGAGACACCCGAATCGTTTCGATACTCGTCTAACGAATACTCCTTCAGATGCAATAATCGAGGCCAAGGTAGCCAACATCTGCTCATAGTGAATCATGCGCGCTCTGAACGCATTCTTCAATGATTTCTACATATGAAACACCATTTTTCTAATATAACAAAATATGAGAGTGTTTAACCCCAACTGCTGCAAATCTGGCTTGAATACCGTGAAGCCATTGGCGCCCGTTGTATTAGTTACTACCGGCCTGATAAGTGATCTCGCTTCGATTTAATGTGCCAACAAGTACACTTCAGTTACGACACATTTCGCTACCAAAAGAGTTAGACTCTGACCTGGCATTTGTTACACAAGCATACGTTGCATTTGGTCGTAAGAAGTTGCCTCTTTACGTGCGTTTACCCTTTCTTCCTGCAACGGAACATTTATTTCATTAATTTAATGACGTAAAGTTCATGTTGCATTTTACACATGACAGTTTTTTGCACATGTTCTAGCACTGGTTGTCTTACACGCATACGTAATTGCATGGGAAAACTCAACGTTAGAACGAAGCCGTAAGCATACTGTGCCTAAGTATTAGAGTTTTATGTAGTGGAAGCCTCGCAGGACGTTGGCAACCGAAACCGCATGTAGTTACCGCTCCATAATTAGACCACTGCCCAGGGCGCTTTCTATTGGCGGAATATTCACTCGGACAAATCGAAAAACATAAATTACTGTACTGAGGTAATTGTATATATATATATATTTATATATATGAAGACCCGACGAAGTGTGCCCAAATTTTGCCTGAAAATGCCGTATATAGATTATCGATGTTCTAGCAGCGACTGGTCTCTCTGCTAAGGGTGTGAGGCCGCCATGAGTCCCGTTGCTGTTCCTGGAAATCATGCTGAACACACTGCG
Source organism: Dermanyssus gallinae (assembly GCA_003439945.1). NCBI lineage: Eukaryota > Metazoa > Arthropoda > Arachnida > Mesostigmata > Dermanyssidae > Dermanyssus > Dermanyssus gallinae. Next base: position 20,736 of record QVRM01006599.1, on the reverse strand, counting down.
GGCATCGCCTGTGGATGCACGTTTGGATATACTTGACAGCAAAACAACTTACCTATCTGGCGCATGTTGTCTCACTCAAACTCGATCATTGAATGCTTAGAGCACAACAAAAATCTGTATGTCCCTGCAGTCTATTACTGCACGTCAGTTGCGATCTCAAAGGGTTTGCGCAGCGATTGGTAGACAACCATCATCAGGCATCGCGTCGAGTGCGTGAACGAAAACGTACTGTCCGCTGTACAAACGCGGGCGCTTCTCGACGACAACCACGTTGATGCAATCATTGGGAGCTGCGATTAGAGTGCCCTGCGGATGAAACAAAAACGAAAAACGCGCGCCATTCTCGTGACCTTACATAGTAGCAACTGACATCTGCTAAGCATAAATGCTGGCATCAAATCGAGGACATTGTACATATATATATGTATATATATATATATATACATTTTTTTTTACGATTTTTTAATAGTTTTATTTATATAACTTTTTCATGTTAGCACTTTGGAGTATATATACATTCATTTATATAAATGTGTGTATATTATACACATATATATATACATTGGGATTTAAGAAAGTCTTCGCATTTTCCCGCACGGTGGAGTGTGAGTTAAATTTCAACTCACTGGCGGATAGCGCGATTGTGCCTTGTGGTTCGTTACAGAACAAAAAAGAGGCGCGGAGTCGTCTCAAGAACTTCTGACAAAATTTGACGCAGGCAGCTCTTCTTGAACAACAACTGCTGACAATACTGAGGCATTTGTCGCCACATCTGAAGCCAAGCCTGTGAAGCACGGAGCTTCTTGATCTGACTTGGCACCGTTTGGTTTGTTCCTCTCTCTAAAAATAAAAACAAAAATACGTGAAAGAAGATTCAATGCACACGAATCAGTGCTTGAGGTCGTTCAGGTAGAGCCTAAAAATCAAAATATGCAACTAGGAAGTGTATTTCGACCCGTGGATCCACTGTCTTAAGATATATATATATATATATATATATATATATATATATATATATATATATATATAATGATGAAAATTACTCTAAATCTAAATATACTAACACGTCGGTTGACGCTGTAGGTTGCTCAGCAGCTGATTGAACCGATCGGACAGCATTGGTCGACGCGGCGATGGTACTATAGAAGATATGCCCCGCAGACTATCTCTAATCATACAGGACACTATTCCGACGACTATTTCAAAAGCAAGCGGGCAGAGACACAGCTATAGAAGAGCTCAGTAGCTGTTAGCTTGTTTTCCAAGTCGATCCAGCCAGCTTTCTGTGGCAATTCCAAAGACGTTCTTATCACAGGCAGAAATATAAATTATATAACGTTTTCGGGAGAAAATACATTTCAGTTATGAGCGGGGCTTAAAAGGCACATACCCTTGGGGATGGCATAAAATAATAGCAGCCGCAGGGAGGATGGCAGTCGTAAGGCGTTGACTAGGTAGTAGGATCTTCTTGACGGGAGTTGGGAACGTGCTTCCACCAGAGGGATTTTAATAGAGTCATATGCGCGTAAACTGACAAATCTGATAAAAAGTAGTGCAGCAAAAAATGCCACTAGGCTAACCAGAAGGTACTTGAAGATTTAATGCTGTAATGAGACCGTTTGCGATCATGGTAAGAAACATGACACAAACGGCATTCAATGAAGAACACCAAAATACAATGAGAGCCTGAAGTGAGATCTGCTGCAAAAAGCGGAAGAACAACCTCACGAGTGACTAATAAATGATATTGTATAATAAACCTTAAGGCAAAGAAACATAGTTTGCACGGAATTGGATAGCTTCCACAATCACAATTGCAAAAGCTGTGGGGAAGCCTAGACGGAAACCGGCCGACAACGATTTAATAAGAAGAGACATTTTAAGCGAACACCCACACTGGCAAAACACCTAAGATCCGGGGAGGGGGCCCGAGGCCTGCAAATGAATACCCTTATTTTTATACCTAATGGAAAAGCCATATGTTTTGCGGGGAATAACACGTTAGAGTTGCCCCTGTAAGATATTATTGAGGATAATATTAAGTATCCTTCAGTACATCCTAGAGAATAATCGGAATAAGGTACATAAGCTTAGAAGATCGAAGGTGGCCCATACGGTGTTGCACCACTTGCTAGCAGATATTTGGGAAACTTTATCTGAACCAAGGAGACCGTTATACGCGATATTTATATATCTCAGGGTTTCCTTTGACTTAGCGCCGCAAAGCAGAAATATGAAGAATGTGGTCATGGGAGGGTTTCCATATCGATTTTTAAACGCTTGGAGACAATTATTAAGGAGAGTACAGTACGTATCGACAATGATATGGCAATTGTGGGAAAAGTGACGCAAACCACAGGAGTGGCCCAGAACGACAAACTCTGTTCGTTGCTTTTTCGGGGCTATTAGAAAGGCTGACCGGATGAGGCATAGGTGGACCACCTAGGTGGGGAGTGGGTAGTACTCTAATTTACCCTTAAGTGGCAAGTATTCTAATCTACCCTTTTAAAACTAGTACTTAATCGCCGACGTAATCGGTATAGCCATATCCTAAGCATGTCTATCACTCGCAGCAAATATGCTCAAGAGCAAGTATAGATTAGCTTTATTCAATAAGCTGCTTTACATTTATGAAGATGTGTCTCGCACGTACACGTATCCAGATGCCATGTTCGATGGCGTTTACCTACTTGTTTGTTTTTTCACAAAACATGGATATTCCCTCATGTTTGCATACATACATCGATATATTCTCCTTCCAGAGATATAACCGTTCCACCAAACAAAGCAACGTTCTTATGTACGATATAGATGGGTCTGCAGCGTACCTTCCTTAGAGGAGGTTCCAAGTGCTGAAGCAGCTGCAATCTAGCCCGCTCGGCGCCGTATTGCGCGGAAGGAAAGCATTCTAGCACTACCGCCAAGCTAAACTCCCTGCGCCGTTGTTGCTGCTGCTCCTGTTGCCGTTTTCGGTACTGGCGTTGCGCGGGCACTGCCTGCGGGCGCTGAGGGTCACCCCTGTTGTCGACGGAGGTTTCCGCTCGCGTACCCCTAAAAGAACAGCGGCCCGCTCGGCCTTCAACAGCAAACAATAGCAATCGAATTTTGGGTCGTTGTAGAGCAATCTGCGTGATCTGTTGACTGGGGCAGGTCTGTCAGTGTGTTCAGTTAGTATGGCCGAATGCCGCACTAACAGAGGTAAGGCACGTTAGCGAGTGACCGGCGCCGTATAAGTCGTCACAATAAGATGCTCGAGTACTAACACACGTATGCACGCACCTCTGATTGTTAGTCCTCATCATAGGGATCTATCTCGTTACGACGACGTGTTTTTTGTTTTTGTCTTTACACGGGGCGTTTGTCGGGGAGACAGACCTACACGTCGTTGATTGTAAAATCTTAAGTTTTCGGGCTGGTCCTCAGCCAAGATTTAACGCCCACAGAACTGTTTTTCACATTGCTTCATAGACGGATCCCCATGAATACAAATGTGCAATGGTGGGGCTCGAACCCGCGCACCTATATGTCTCCTCCGGCTGCGAGGCGCAGACTTAAGCCACCACGCCACCGGGCTCGACTGGTTGTAAAGTCTACCAGTCCGTCTCATTCAAGTGTCCGTCAAATGCCGATCTAAATCAGTCTCTATTTGAAAACGCCGCGAATCCTCGGTAGAACCGCTTAGGGCACAGAGAGGCGTCGTGTTTCTTGTGTGCCGAGAGGTGCCCCTTTTGTGGCCCTTTTTCCTAACACCGTTCCATTCGTAATACCGGTGCGACGTTTGTAATAAAAACTGAACGCAGCATAAAAGAAAGGGGCACTTGTTTGCGCCCATACATAGCTTACTACACGCGAAACACAGTTGCTTAGCAGACAGAAGTGCTTCCCGTTTCTCTAGTTCAACTGTGTTTGTGTCCTGCATGTCAGATTTGCTCAAGGCGTCAATAGAGCGGGTCATTTGCCCTCAACTGTTTGAAATGACGTTTCGAGCAGCGCCAGTAGCAATACCGGAAACAGAATTCCTTTCAAATTGACTAAATCAATACGGGTCTTATTGGAAAACGCGTTATGTGACTCACAGAATGGAGCCCAGATTGCAAAAGACGACAAAAATCTGAACTTATATGCATGACTAAGCACTTAGGCATGCTAAGAGTAATTGACGTAAATATATTGGCTAGTGAGCAAGAGACAAAATGCTCTGGTCTCTGCTGCGTGACATCTAATTGTTACTTAGGTTGTATCGAGAACTCATAGAGCCGAGAGCCAGACTTTGTGGGGTTTGGTTCGAAACATGCCACAACAGTCACGTAGAGCAATCGATCTAGCATTAGGGAACAGGAAATCGTGCAAGAGAGAATTTTTTTTTTAATTATCTATCGTAACCTTTTGCAAGCGTTTACAGTTTACTGATAACTAAAGTCTCCTAGAGAATGGAACACACATGCAACTCACAACTGATGCTTTAGTTGTAATAATGGCATTGTTTCTAGATTTGCAAACGATCCTCCTTCCTGTCGCAAGTTAACGCCTTTAGCGTTAGCACTTTTAAGGTCCAGCCAAATGTCTCACCTTGCGACATTCTTAAGCCAATTCTGGATCTATTTCGAGAAACATTATTTAAAGCAGACGTGTTCTCATTCACTCTCGCCTAGGCTGGCCCAGTTAGTAGCGGCCTAGCGGCTACGTTACATACCCCTGCTCCTTGCGGGGCATGACGCAGCACCCACTCATACCTGGTCGGATTCCTTAGTGACCTATGAATTCCAGATCCATCATTCGGGTTCTGGTATTCTATTTCCAGAATAGCACTACTTTGCTTGTACGAGTGACGCTACGCGCTATCACCTACCGGTTGCTGCAAAGTTAGTTAAGTTCGCTTGCACCATCGATTGTAGTACACGCTTGACTATGCGTACCTTCAGCGTCGCGGGCGCTCTCGTTCCGCGCAAGGTTGCGTTGCGTTGCATCGGGTTTTCGCGTCGCATCGGGTTGTCGCGTCGTATCGGGTTGTCGCGTCGGCGATCGTGAGCTATCGCTGTCGGATCCGCTCGTGCTTCGTACGTTGGTGGGTGTCGTTTCAGTGGAGCTTGTCGATGTGGACGAAGAGGCGGTCTCACTTGAGCTGTGAAGTCCCGCTGCGTCTTGCGACGCTTCGGTAGCCCGCAGCATACGAGCTAAAAAAAGAGCGGACGTCAGCAAAGCGGTAGGCTGTCCCTGTTGTTGTTGTGGTGGTGGTGGTGATCCTGTTGCTGCTGCTGGCGGCGGTTCATTGCCCCTTGCCGGAGACGGGTGGATTGGTGGCGCCGCCTTAGATCCCGCTGTATCGGACGTCGCTCCGTACTCAGGAAGTGGGTCAAGCCGCATCAGTTCGGCGGCGGACGTCGGTCGTACGAGAAACACTCGGCCGAACTCATCGAGAACGTCGCTAATGACAAACTCGTAGATCGAGTTCAGCTCGACCGCGACGTGCGTACGCAGCAGCACGCTGAATGCCTCTTTGTTGGCCAAATAGGGCGGCAGCGCTCTGATGTTGGCCAGCGGAACGCTCTCGAGACAGGCGTAGTCCACGTGGTCGACGTAGGCCACCGATTCCTCGCGCCGGACGTCCCTGACCAACGACCGACACCACTGGGAACGGTCGGCTCGACGCGAAAAGCTGAGAACGAAGTCGCCGACGGCCACTTCATCGACTGGCCTCTCGCTTTTCGCCGCCAACTGAAGGCTGTACGAGAAGAGAGCCAGTCCCTGGCGATCTTCGGGCGCCAGCATCGCGCCAATTGTCGCGTCGCCACCATTGATCGACTTCACGACGAAGCACTGTATCGGTTGGAGCGAGGGAGGCGGGACGCGTGCGGTCCGCGAGGCCGCGTTTTGCGTCTTTTGGAGGAATTCGAACTTTGGCTGGGGCCAGGGCCACGAGCCGACGGTTTCCTCTAGCAGCCAGATCTTGTCTCGTAGCACAAAGGTGGCCCTACCTAGGTCGACACAGTAAACGTAACACGTTTCGAGGTAAACGTTGAGAACAACCGCACGGGCAAACAGCGTTCCCCTCCTAGGACAGAGAAGGCCCACGCAGACGACTTCGCCGGGTCGAGAAGTTGCCAGTCTCAAATCGGGTCGCACAATAGTCGCAAGTGCCCGATCCACGGCTGCGTAGAAAAGTCGTTCGTCACTTGCCGCGGCCTGGTTCATCTGCAAGAGCAGACAATACTATACAGTATAAAAGAAAGAATACTGATACAGGAGAACAACCATATAGCTATGCAGCAGTTTTATGAACCAATAATTGGTTTACACATATGCTATATATATATATATATAAACCTAACGTTAGCGACAAAGGAAAGGTATATGTCATTGTAAGTTTCTGGGGTCCCTTGAGAACCTCAGAAACATTCGGAACATGGGCCTTGCTAGTGTCTGATCGGGATGCTTTTTAGAAATACGGCGTAGGGCGGCGGAGAGGAAGGTAATGAAGCCAAGCAGTGAGGCCCTTAGTACGGGATATCTGCATTGCGTGACGTCGGCGAGAGAAAGCAAATAAAATAGCATAAATCATTCAAATTCAAATAAACAGGATATTCCAACATCATGGAAGACCGCAAGTGACTGGTCGACAATTGTTAGAGTCAATTATAGTAGGAAATCGGTATGATAACCCGTGGAGCAATCTACTGTCCAAGCGGAGACTGAAACCAAGAAATAAACTCGTACAGAGAAGGTTCTTTTCGTTCGCCGACGCTCTGAAATAATCTAGTGACAATGTCGAAAAAATATTTATTCGATTAGTTTCGTATTTTTGAGTTAATATTATGTGTATGCAAGAGTTTTGGTTGGATGTTCTAAAAACCAAATGTGCTATATAAAGGTTTCCATATACATACAGAAAATTAGTAAACATTGGATAATTTAGGAACAGGTCTTTGAACTGCTCCTACATTAATCAATAAATCGAAGTAAAATTTTCTCTAGAGCACGCGATTTAACTTATGCATTACACTTGCTCCGGTTAACCACCTCCTGCTAACGATCAATCTGTAAGTCGGTTTTTTTTTTATGTGGAACCTTCTTTTCTAACAGAAAATGTTGCTCCCATTATTTAATTATTTAGGAGACTTGCATTTTTCTAGGCATTCAGTTTTTAAGTGGCCACATTAAATAATGGGCCTAAGATGCAATCAACAAAGTATATGAATGCTAGTATGTAGTCAATGCAAGGAAAAGCATGACTAACCTTGAGAATGAAAAAGTGTTCACAAAAGAAGAGATGAATGCGGCGGTAAAAGCACTATTTTTTATTAGTAATAGAGTTAGTGAAGGAAGGTCAAGAATAAATACAGGTATAATCACAGGGGTAGCAGAAATAGAACAAGTTATTAGAAGAATGAAAGGGAAGACGGCATGCGGGTTAGACGGAATAACAATGGAGATTGTAAATGCGTTGGGAGAGAACTACATAAGTTATTTATCCAAAGTTTATAATAACATCTTTGCCGGAGGTAGCATCCCGAGAAGTTGGCGTAAGGGAAGGGTATCTTTGCTGCCAAAGGATGGCGTCGATAACAATGATTTGAGAAATAGACGACCCATAACTATTACACCGATTACGTACCGTACTTTCATGCAAATTTTTAAGTGCCGGATACAAGAAAAGTTAGAAGCGAATGGTAAAATTGGGGGAATGGCAACGTGGGTTTAGAAAAGGATATAGGTTAGACGACCATATTTTTCTACTGAATCAAATAGTTGAAATATCCAGGATGATATGGTTAATAGAGATACACTGTATAAATTTATGGCAGAAGAAGGATTTGACGTAAGTTGGATAGGCTTACTGGAGGAAATGTATAGGGAAAACACAGTAATGATTAAACGAAAGGAGGGGGAATCGAGTGAATATAGTGTTGCTAAAGGAGTGAGACAGGGATGCCCTTTATCATCAGTTCTTTTTCTAATATATATAGAAAGAATCGCTAGAAAGGTAAATAACACCGGGTTGGGGTGGCAGATCGGTGAAAAAGAAACCTTCATTAGAATTCCTCTTTTGTTGTTTGCGGATGATATGGTTATTTTAGCAAGGAGCGTAGAAGAGGTTCAAGGAATGCTTGATGCCTGTGGGAAGGCAGCAGATGAGCTAGATATGATATTTAACGAAAATAAGAGCGCTGTTTTAGTGTTTTCGGGGGTTACAATGGAGCGGAAGCTAAAGTTGCAGGGAAAGGAGTTAGGGTATCGGGATCAATATAAATATTTAGGTGTAACTATAGCGTCCAAGGGAGAATTAATGAAGGAGGAAGATATATTGAGAATAAAGAAAGCAGACAGGGGTAGGAATTCGGTAAGGTGCAAGAGTCTATGGGGGTTAAATAGATATGTAGTTACAAGAGACATTTGGAAGGCAATGTATGTTCCAGGGCTGACTTTTGGAAACGCTGTTCTAGTGCATAGCTCGGGTTTATGGAGAAAGTTAGAGGGATTCAAAGAGAAGTAATTCCATTCTCATTGGGATGCCGCTTTAATTGTAGCAGAGAGTTTCTCGAAGGGGAAGGCGGTATGTCCAAATTTATTGAAAGAGAAGTGCAAAGTAAGCTGAGGTACTGTAGTAGAATTAGGGCATTGAATAACGAAACGATGGGTTAAAAAGATACAATGGGTAAAAGGGGCAATAGGAGTTAAAACAAAATGGGACAGGAGGGTGGAATTTGCGGCAAGACAAATAGGACTCAGTAGTAAACAATGGGCAGACACTGTTATGTCCAGTGGGCAAATTAAAAGTAGGGTAAAACAGCATACACAGAGAAGTGGCGGACAGCACTTATGCAGAAAACTAGTTTAAAGGAAGTATACGGGAATATAAAATCGGAAAGGGGTGAAGTAGCATGGTTATATGATAATACAAGAGGCAGCGGGCTGTTAGCGGATGCGAGAGCCGGTATGTTAGACACGAGGGTGCAGCGAAATTGCTACGAGAAATTAGAAACAACGATATGTCGGATATGCGGTAAAAGAGAAGAAACGATAGATCATCTGGTTAGGGAGTGTGAGCAATTAGGAGGGGTTAGGGATCTAAAATTAGGGGAAGCGCTAGGATTAGGTAAGGATGCAGAAAAAGCACAGGTAGAGATTACAAAGCAGAGACTATCCCGATGGAAGGTGCTCAGCACATAAAGGCAACAATCGGCGGACTACAACATAGATAATTAATAGCTGCAGCGTTATGCGCCCCTGATATAAAAGGGTGATATGTGTACACACATCTATCAAGCGAATAAATCAATCAATCAATCATGCTGAAAGCCGGTAAGGCAAAGCGATGACTCAAATTACTTCCGCTCGAAGACAATGTTTTGACATCTTTTGAACAATGACAACTTCTTGAAGGTCCTGACAACGACTGTGTGGCCAACATCAAGCTCTTAGGCGAGTTTAGGAAAAGTAGTCATTCTATTTGTAGCAGTACAACCAGACGCGGAACGTGCTTCTTCGTTTGGAGCGTTTTCCAGATCATAATTATTCAGTCAGCGCCTTAACTACAAACATTTTCGAGCCAAGAAAGATAGTGGCGATAAATCGATAAGTCTCTAAAACGTTACATTTCCTTGCGCAGCGCGTGCAGCAGGGCACTTCGGATTTACTCGCTTCTGCGCACTAAGGTTGACAGTTTAAAGCACCACCTGTTTTTGTTTAACCAGGCCGGCAAGCCCACAACTTAAGTGAACGTAGGAATTTCAATTAACTAGACCATCCTCCGTCCCCTACGGGCTTGGAACTTAACCTGAAGTATATCTTCAATGCACCGAGGGCCGGACATGTTAAGATATCTAGGGTTTCCCCAACAGTCTTCTGGGCAAATGTTTCCACGCTCTCTCCCTCTGGGTCGTGTGCGAATGTTGGGTGATGGTTGACTAAACTTACACTAAAAAACATCGGCGGACACTTTCACTTGTTGTCAGGGACTTTTCAGCCATGATCCTAAACTTCTTTTTGATAGCAATCTTGGTGTGAAATATCACTCTCACATTGGTTCTGCGTAAATTCATCATTCTCAGTACTCTATGCCCAAGTGGAGCGGACTGTACGAAACACAATGTGCTCGTGTGAACCTCATATAGAGTACAGGTAGACTAGACACAGGGTAGAAATGCTCACCTCGAAGTTGGGACGTCGGCAGATTTGATGATGAACGCCTCCACAATGCATACAACGATGGCGACCTCGATACTTACTACACACTGGCTAAACTGGTGCCCTCGACATACGCCGATCACAGCAGCATAGACAACACTTAGTAGTAGTGGTGTCCGCTCAGAGATTGCTTAGGATTAACCTGTTACCCATTGGAAGGCGCGGCTCGACCGGCATAAGCCCTGCATCCGCCGATCCGTTGATACTAAACGTTGCTCGGCAGTAACAACATGTACAACGCACATGATGTAGGACACACGAAGCTGCCGAGAGTCTGGCTAGCCCACTAGAAATTGCTATCCTGTTTGCTGCACACTGAACAACGTGGTGTCGAATATCTGCTGTCATTGCTACTTCTTATTGTAACTGTTGTTGTTGTTATATCTTTTATTGTTACTGTTATTGTTGTCGTTGTTATTACTGTTATTGTTGTTGTTGTTGTTGCTGTTGTTGTTGTTCTTGATATTGCTCCTTGTCAGAAGCGTCCGCGTCATTACATACGCGTTTTGCTTAGTGCGTATTACGGTAGTCATTGATGCGCTTGATAACACGCGCATCACGTGCACCACCAGATCATCGGCAAAGCATTCAGCTCTAAGTAGCTCTGACACGTTACTTAGTACGCCAAGACTATCGCGCCACCTAGTCAGTCGAATCGAAATCTTTTAAGAGGGTCATCCACTACACGCTACCTTTGCTACATTAAAAAAAAAAAAAGATACAGTAATGAAATTCTAAGCTGCAAATAGCATGCCAAGTAACGTAGCAGTTGGACGTGTGATGGTGTTAATGTTCTAGTCTCGGATTACTACGGTTTATCATTCGTGCGCTGGTGTGTCGAGGAGAGTTGAAATATGGTGACCGCATTATTTCAATTTTTTACTCCATTACAACGTTAAATCAAACCTACTATTCACAAGGACTGCTTTCAAAGAGTATGTTTTGCATATATATATATATATATATATATATATACACCACTTTCCTAAGCGGTATTGCTCTCGTACATTACTTGAAGGCAATGTATTGCCAACACGGTAACAAAAGACCTAGTTTTACAATATAGACTCTTCCAGTAGTTAGTAGTCATCGCTCTAGTCTCATAAAATCGCCAATAAGAGCAGAATGACTAGCTCTGCCCTGTTTTCGGCGCTGGCTCCGCACATCGTATACAAGGCGTCCATGATATCTTTACACTCGTGGCCTAACCTGTGTCTCCAAGTGATCTACGGAAACGTTTTTAATTAACGGAAGTATAAATTAGTATTTTTTTGTATCAAAATTATTGATATTATTAATTGTCTCAAAATTTGCGATTGAAAGATGGCCTCACACTCTGCCAAGCCTAAAGCTCAACATTGGTACAATCTTAAGCTCAAAAGAACGCACTGCCGCACTTAGAGACAGTCTTCGAGGGTCTCTCACCTCTGTGTGAACAAAGGCAATAGCCGGCCGACACATGTCGCCGATGTGCCGGGGAAAGGTCATTCCCATGTAGTGTAGTCTTAGACACAACACGGGAAAAGTTAACAAAGTCCAGCGGTTGGCCGCAGCAGAGTATTAAGTCTGCTGCAATCAATAAACCCCCCCGGCGAAACTTAATGGCTTCCGTCTTCCGCAAATTTATTTACAGGCCCTTACAAGGCCCTTATATATATATATATATATATATATATATATATATATATATATATATATATATATATATTTATCCCATTGTACTGGACCCCAAACTTTGGAGTCCAATAAACTCGACGAAAATATCTGATCAGATAATTCTGTAAATATATTCCCTCCCCTTCTTGTTACTCCCCTAAGTATTTTTTAACATGAATCGTATTTTTTGCATTATTTGTGAGCATTTCATCTAGATCCACATCTACATTGTTCCTTAACAACTGTTTAATTATATCTATTGTATGTGCCCACATCCATTCCAGCCAACTATGATCACTGCCAACATTTCATTCGTTTCCTTTATCTAAAGTAAAGTTTTCGGGCTGACCCTCAGCTAAGATTATTATTAGATATATATCATGTATCTATCTAATCATCTCTCTTACCCATTCCCGTATTTTCCCCTTAATCTCAATGAAACAAATCGGAAAGGATGGAGTAGAATGAATATACGATGAATCAAGTAGCGGCGAACCGTTAGCGGATGCGAGAGCAGGTAGGTTGGACACGAGGGTGTAGTAGGCCTGCTACGAGGAACTTGAAACAACGGTTTGTCGCCTATGCGGGAAAAGAGAGGAATCGGTACATCATCCGGTTAGAAAGTGTGAAGAATTGGGAGTGACCGGGAATACAGAACTAAGGGAGGCGTTAGGATAAGGCAAGAATCAATCAGAAAAAACGGGTCAAAACTACGAAGCACAGGCTCTTCCGTTTACAAGTGTCTCGTTGTGAAACACGGCTCCTCCGAGCTATACTACTTACTTATGGGGTCAACACGGTCAACACGGAGTCTTAATCCATACTATACGTAGAATTAGTAGCATCCATACTTGTGAATATGTTGTTGGGCTGTTTTATTGCCAAAGAGCGTACGGTGTATCTTCGTTTGTACAAATCGATTGTGTTATCTAAACGTTTATACTGTTCACCCGTATGGCATCCATATTTGTGTAAGAACATTGATCTGATCAAAGGCGTGCAAACGATATTTTAACTCCACAGAAGACATGACCTCAAAACGAATGACATTGTATTACTGCCCCTTGGCAGCGGTGTGCTGGTGGGGTTGCACTGGGTCGACACCTTGCTGGCATGATGGTCTGTGCGCTTTCCCGGTCAATTTTGCCGATATTGTTAGCGAACAACACCGATTGACCGGGAGCGAGCGAAGATGCGACCGTCCGCTGTGGCGGCCGGAGGCAGACTGAATGCATGCTCAGGAAAAAATCACAGACGCGTTTTAGCTCAATTTATGGATGCAATCGCAGAAGCTAAATAATAATGTATGTGCCCAGAGGCGTTGCAAGAACGAAGCACATCGATAATATGTTCGCCTGGCACGTGGCTAGAGATATTCATAACAAGACAGACGGACACAGGCCCCGCCTGCGACCAGTCATCGCTTAGCCTTTATTACGTAAAAAAAATATATATATATATATAAAGTTTTGCATTAATCGCAAATTATCCTTTACCTCCCGCAAATATCCCACCGGCGTTCCAGTGTTCGTACGAAATTATAAATATAGGTATATGCTGCCGCAGCTGTCGCAGCCACATATTTTCACAAGCAGCCATTTCTGATATCATAACAGCTACATAGCACAACGCAGAAAAGCAAATGTCTGATTTCTAGAGATATTCCAAGACCCAAATCAATTCAATTCGGGCAAAGTATATAGACAAGCTCAGCTCAGGGTCGCGCCAAATTCTTACATGAACGCGGCAAACTTTTTGGCCGTCGGGCTACAAAGCCTTTAATGAGCACACATGATTAAATCGTGATCGCATTTATATGCGACGCCTGTTTCAAGACAATACAAAGTTTTTCTTTATTGCAATTCACCGATTAATTACCGGTCACCGAATAACTTCTCCAAGAAGTGCGGGTCTGATTACTTTCGTGAGGTCAACTAGAAAACGCTGTGGGATGATCGAAGATCGCTTCTACGAGAACAACTGCCTTCACTAGCAGTAATCGAATTAGTGCTGCAGCATAACGACTACTACTGCTAGCCGTAGTGACTGTTTACCTAATGATGAATTCCTAATCAACTTTAATTACTTTGCTTTAATTACTTTGTTAATTACTTTGCTGTATTATTGTTATTGTTGCAGCTTGGCGGCTACCCGCTAGGCCTGCCTCGCACGCGCTGCACACGAACGGCGTCACAATATGCAGCAGTGATCGCCTGCCATCTGGTTAGACGAGTGGAAAGGCAACTAACTGACGAGGGGAAGGAGAGCTCCATCGAGCACATGAATACCATCCATCAAGGTGACGGCAACACGCCACCGATCATCAACCAAGTCCGAATTTTGGTACGAGCGGCTGTAGTTTGTTTTGTGTTCGCGCAATTTGCAACTTCGCAGCTGAAGCAATCGTAGCCCAACTCAGGTGATGACAGTAGGGTGGTCGTTAGACGCACTGCGTGCCGTTAGCATTACGACGGGTAGCCTTATGACATGACTGGTCGCCCTCATCATAGTGAACGTGGTGATTCGTTTTCTCTACTTGAAGAACTAACTGAACGTTACGTTTGGTAACCAACCCCTCGGTAGGGACCTAACCTTCGCTAGAGGTCATGTGTAGAAAGCAACGGAATTGTTATTGTATTGACAAATTGGTTCTGATAATGATGCACGACGATTTGTTGGAATTTGCTCGTGCCATTTCAACAAGAAGATGAGCTCTGTGTGAGAAATGAGATGGTTGCCCTCACGTTGGAAAGACTTTGTGAAGTGTGATGATAACCTTTGGCGTTTCTTTCGTTGGAACTGTACCTTCCAACCTTTTTGTTTGAATAAAAAAAAAGTCGCTCTTGTTATGTGCATTTTATAATAGAAAAGCGGCCCTAGTTGTACAATTAACAAAAAGCGTTAAGCATAATGTATGGAAAAGTGAAAGACAGCAATACGTTTCGTACCTTATGCAACTGATATATATATATATATATATAAATTTCCATGTCAACGTTAATGCAGTATAATATTGAATTTGGTTGTTGCATTTTGTTGAACCAAGACAAATTAAATTAGCCCAGTCTAAGTAACATTATCTCCTACATGATATATTTACGCATTAGTTACATATATACGTGCAAATGTTCATACATGTCCACTTCAATTCGTATGTGTACTTTCCAAAAGCCCCGTCTGTCATTCTATTGCATTTTGAGAACGCCAAATAATCGCAACTATTGTGTGTTTCCATGATCTCTGCGCTACAAGGAAAATTAAGTCATGAAGAGCGGTCAAGCTCAAGTGCGTTTGACTCGAACGAAATTGATTCTCTTTCTCTCCTTGTTTGCGTTCGCCTTCGTTACGTTGCTTTCCTTTCTCATTCTATTCTGCAGGTTCTTTTACCGTTTTTCGAGCTCGATTGGGTTGTACAATACGTCAACGATCACACATCACGTTCATTTATCATCAGGCTAGTCTTTTAACTTGTCTCACATTACACGCTTCAAGTGGTCGGCATGTCACACAGGTTCATCAGTTCATCAGAGGTTCGATTTCATCGAACGCTCAGTAGTTAATAACTTAATGCCCGTCGTAGTAACTTAATGCTCTCTGGTCGCGACTCGAATTCTCTTCTTATTTCGGACTTAAACGTCCATGGTCATCAGCGGTGTTTGTCCACGGTGCGTGCCCCCCCCCCCGACAGGGACGCGTTGCGCTGCCGCTTAGTGCCGCTTGTGACTTGGGCAGTGTTTCCGGCCAGTGGTTGGCCAGCATGGGCGTGAGTCTCGGCGACAACGTTCTCCGGGCGGTACATCGGGGCGCTCGAGGCGAGTATGGCCACGTGCGACCGTCACCGTGTGCGCAGCATGTCGGCCGAAATCGGAGACCTCGTCCTGCGTGCGCGTCGCGATCGAGTCGGTCGAGTCGCCCAGCGTGGCCTATTTGCGGGCGAAACTGCTCAGCCGAAACGAGGCCGTATGTCGGGTGTACTGCCTCGACGTCGGCTGTTCAACGCTCGTGCCGGCCACGCGAGTCTGGCCGCTAACCGAGATCAACCCCGACGTGGCGTTGTGGCGCTGTCCAAGTGTCGGGCCGGCTGCGACGGGCAAGGTGCAGGTGGCGGCGCCGACGCTTGCGAGCGTCGAGCGAGCCGCCGTTGTGTCGTTGAACCACGACGGTTCTCTGGGCGTCTCGTTGATTCGAGCTCTAGAGAGCAGCGGGCCTGATAGAGCTACTGCTGGAGCTGCTGCTGATGATGCTGCCGCTGCTGCCATGAAACAGATTTCGCAATCGCAGGCCGCGCTCTGCGAAAGTCTCCAACGAGTGGCTCCGTACATGCCGCCGGTTGTTGAGCCGGCGGTCGGGGACTTTGTCCTGACGCTGTCGACGCCCGACGACCAGCTCACCATGTGGTGTCGGTCGCTCGTGATGCGCGTCGATCCGAACCACGAGAGCGTTTTCGTTGAGCACGTCGACTACGGCTGCATGGAGAACGTCCAGCGGAACGAGAACATTCGGCTTCTGCCGCCGTTTCTCGCCGCCCATGAGGCTCTGGCCGTGGTTCTCTATCTCGGCGCAGATGCTGGATCGGCTGATCCTGCTACAGCCGCTGCTGCTGCTGCCGCCGCCGCCGCATCAGTCCAGCTGAACGATGTATGCGACTTTGCGATCGGCGCCCCTCTCGATAAGTTTGGACGCATGTACGCCGCTGACCCTGCTACCCCCCGGCGAGTACACGCCGTCGCTTGAAGCTCACGACCAGCTTGCGGCCACCAGCGACACGGGTGTAGGTGACGTTACGCCGTGTTCGACCACAGCGTTCGACCACAGCGTTGTGTCGAATGCCAACGTAGCAAACCATCAACGGCCGGACGGCTTCGGCATCGGGAGCCGCCGTCACACCTGAACAAGATCAACCTCCTCGATGTGAGACGAATGAAACGAAAACTGACGGCGGGCAAACAGAGACGCCATACTACAGCCCGACAACATGTCGTACTATAGTGACATGAAAGGTATGTGTCAAGTAAAAAAAATTATATATATATATATATATATATGCATATATATATATATATATATATATATATTTGTGAAGAAATCAAACAAAACATCAATATATATATATATATATATATATGCATATATGCATGTGTGTATATATATATATAATATATATTGATGTTTTGATTGATTTCTTATTCGCTTGATATGTTACGTAAATACGCATATGACCCTCTTATACCAAGGCCGCCTACAACACCTACGGAGTAACACTGCCTTCCATTGGGACAACCTCCTTTCTGTAATATCGACCTGGTCCTTTCTAAAATTTGTTACAAAACTAGGGACAGGTTTATACCCCCAGATTCTCCCCCAAAACTGTATATTGTTTTACAGTATGTTCAATTGACTCGTGCTCTCACCCACAAGCTCGACATTCTGTGCTTCTGTCCACTCCTATATATTTAATCCTGCCCTGACATCTGCAATAGCCCACTCGCTTTTTAGTGTCAGTCCTGGTACATACATGGCCTTCTATATAGTCCTTGCGACTATATATGTATTAAACCTCCAAATGATCTTACACCTTACTGCACATCTTCCCCTTTCAGCCTTCTTCCTCCGTAATATCTCTTTTTTCATCTAAATTTACATCCCCCTTTAGTCATTGCTGGGTTAAACATAGCTTGCTACTGTCACTTGCCGCTTCCGGAGAAAGCCCAGTGAGAGCACTCTGACTTGGTTGAAAAGGTAAAGACGTTGTGTTGGCATATAGTATACTGGGTGCAACCAATAAACTTATTTGTTAGTTATGTAACTTCTATGAGTGATTACCTCAATATATATATATATATATATATATAGATATATATAGATATATATATAGATATAATATATATATATATATATATATATATATATATATATATATATACATATATATATATATATATTGTACAACCTCCCTTCTCTCTGTGCACGCCTCGGATTCTCCTCGCTCTTTGGGAGCCTGAAAGTCGGGACCGAACATTGGGTCTTATTGGGAATGAGGCTAGGTGTAGCGGCTACGGCTGTTTTTGTGCTTCCAACTCAAAAAACAAGAAGTTTTGCGTGGCGGGACTAATTAATAACGAAGAGGATTCTCGGGGGACGGGGACTCCTGACGTTGGCATATGGCAATCCGGAATCATCATCATCATCATCGTTATCATCAAGGTGGGGCCGACGAAGCCGAGGCCCCAGATGTCTCCGCAAGCGCCGTGGATGTTTCTGCTCGCGGAGAGACCCTTTGGTACGTGGCTTCGAGCCCTTATAGTTAGCGTTGTCGTCCATTCATATGAGGGCCTGTACGACGAACTACGCGTGACACTGCAGCTTCTTCGCGATCATTTGATGAACAAAAATCATCGGTAAGTAGAAATAGGAAGGATATTTCCTTCACTAAACTAGAAACTAACGGATTCATAAATTGACACACAATATATATATATATATATATATATACGTGTGTGTACTTGGTGGGAAAGACGGCCAGCAGCTCCACTGCTGAGATGCGCGACTTTCAACTCCGGCGTACGACGCATACTTTCGAAGTAATATTTTACAGACAAAGCTAGATTATATATATATATATATATATATATATATATATATATATATGGTGATTAAAGCAATTCCATATATGACGACTGATAAAATTGGTGTTGCTATGAAATTTCACTTAACAAGTAAGTATTTGGCTTTTGCGTATTCCACTACTCTGGCTATTGTTGCGCTCGACGATTGCATCTTCCCCTACTGCTACGCATAATAGACGTCTCGTCTCTAGACGAAAATCTTATCAGCTTGCCACAGCAATTGCCACAAGAGCGTTTTGTATGAGGATTCATGCTTGTCCCTAAGCATTTGCTAATGTAATACCAAGGGTATTAAGCACTAAGAAGATTACGGCCACTCATGTACATCTTGTACACTGACTTCTTCAAATCTATAATCGCGCATAGTACGTATGTGGAGTCTATGAGGCGACGTGAAAATTTTATTGTGATAGATGATGAATTCAAGCGGGCAATGTTCCAAGAAACTTAATTACGTTTATAGAGTTATTCTAGTCTATTAATTGAAGTAATTTGTTCATATTTGCGCGCTAGTGCACTTTGGCCACAAAAAACGCAATTGACCACAAAACCACGCAACTTATATTATACCTAGAATATATTACGAAGTTATCTAAGAAATGCGTAGCAAGCTCGTTCGACGAGTCATGGAGCGATGTAGTTCTCAATGTTCGGAAAATGCAATGGAAATTATCGATTTGTATAAGAGAAAAATTACGAGTAAACTGCCAAATATGCGTCTATAGGAGACGATCTGGGAGCTCGTATGAACTAGTCAAAATGAAGTTTCTTTGGACTCAGTAATGAGACAAAGCAGTCCTTAGGAAGGGTCTCGTGAGCGGCATGTTTTGGCGTAGTGTACATTTCAATTGATTTTTCATTCATTTTAAACTATTCGTTGTGCAATAATGATCCAATTACTTATGCGCACATGGATTCTTAAGATGTACGCAAGTGGTTGAAAGTATATATATATATATATATATACAAGAAATTCCTCCTATTTCATCTGACGTGAGAATAATATACGTTCGTCAGCATTCTTCTCTTTAGTAAGCAACAACAATCAGTTAACCACTCGTAAGGATTGTATTTCTAGTGAAATTGTCGAATTCTCGATGACTCTCTTTAAGCAGGCTGGGCAGGCTCTCCTTTAACGCCTACATTAGTTGTTTGCGCAAGGACCATAGCATTATTTTTATGTAACACTCCGCACCGATCGCGCGGAACGCGCTTCGGAAAGCGGCAAACAGACACACGGTATCGTGGTAGTCTACGTAGTGCATCGTGTGAACTACAGGGTAGGTTCACGGATGAATGACGGGCTTGCCCATCATGCATGAATCATCGATCGGGCTTCTAGTGAGAAAGAAATATTTACTCGAATACTTTGGTCACTTCAGACAAGTTATTACTTATTATTATGTTATTTGCACAGCTTACTTAACTGTCAGCAGTAATTACTGGCCCATAGCACTGTTCTATGGAGATCTGGGCCATCAGAGAGTGAAGTTTAAGGGGGCAGGTGCGTTTAGTGGGTATGGGTCTCAGCGGCGTAACATCCATCCGCTGGGGTCGAGCCCCACACAGCTCGAGATGGCAACTCCTTCTCGTAGCAGTAGTGCGTAACTGCATTTTACCCTCCTCCATAAATAATAATAATAATAATAATAATAATAATAATAATAATAATAATAATAATAATAATAATAATAATAATAGAATAATAATAATAATAATAATAATAATAATAAATTACTGGTGCTGCCGACAAGCCAACAACAGCATACAACAACAGCGACCAACATGGCTATAGCTCGTCATCATAAATGGAGTATGACTTTCCCTTGCTGAGCGAGCTACAACGTCCGATCACAATAGACGTTTTACTATTCGAAATGTTGAAATTTTAGCTTGTGTTGTTGCATGTTTTAGTCAGTTAGTTAGTAGTAGTTTGTTGGCTAGTAGTTAACGTTCGAGTACGGCCGAAAGCCGCCGTGGCAAATATGACCAACAAATACGTGACTTGTTTACGGACCGAACGGCTTTGTCTTGCCTCATTCAGATCGTTGTGCTATCGGCGATGCCACTGTTGACGTTGGTGATCATGATCGCACGACGGCTGCGGCACCTGCGGCTGTGCCGAGTGAGTCGCGTGGCCCTCGAGGCTAACAGCGTGGTCGAGGCATTTGTCGCCGCGGGCGTGCCACCGAAAGCAGGTCGTGTTCCGTAAAAGCTCTCGGCGCGCCTCGACACTGCGATTGGACTCGTTCCGGTCGCCATTAGGCCG
>QVRM01006598.1:677500-809805 GCA_003439945.1 Dermanyssus gallinae | reverse complement strand
AACAACAACAAACTATTACGAGCCACCAAGTGTTGGGCACCAAGACCCCGAGGGCCGACTTTCACTCAACGCGCTGCTCGCGGCTCGCAGCTGCAACACGAAATGACAAGGGGTGACTGACTGACTGACTAGATGACTGACTCAGGGCAGGCTCATCATACACTATGTAACTTCCGGCGGGACGGCTCGGTCCTGTCCGGTCCGTGTCGCCCTGTCGCCGCCACTAATCACCGCACAAGTTTGTAATTGCGGCACGAGTTCCAGTAGCGGTGGTTAAGTTTGCAGCGGCCGTATAGCAGCAACAGCAACAGCAGCAGCAGCAGCTACATCTAGTACCAACGGCGGGGGGCGGTCGGGGGGGGGGGGGGGGGGTTCAAGGGTTATGGTAAGCATTAACATGTTTACTTATTTCGTTACCTACCAACTCCAGCTCCAGCTCGCAATCCGCAGCAGCAACAACAACACACGCGGTCACACAGATGTGCCCCAGGGGCTAAGTGTCTCTGTATGCGTGCCTTGTGTGCGTGTATCGGTACTATCACACTTTTATCCCTTTTCCTGTATATATATATATATATATATATATATATAATTGTTATCTTCTTCATTAGCCCGTCCCTGACAGCAGTTACGAAAGTAATGTGTTTTCTTGATGCTTGTTGTTCTTACGATTACTACGAACTAGTCAGCCCCGGCCGAATAATGGCTAAAGGAAGAGGTTGAGTATTATTCGACCGCCGGCGGGTGACCGCGGTTAAGGTGTGGGTTCTATATAGACATTATGTGTATTCACTCTATGGCACGTAGCTGCGTCGCTCCGTTTTACTGCGATCATCAAGCGGACTCGTATATATATATATATATGTATATATATATATATATATATATACATAAACATGTAAACGTGAGGAGCATAAACAGTGATTGTCTTTGTTAGTTACCTTGCGGCCGTGCTATGATCGCATCACCATTGTCGTTACTGTCGTTTCTGCGATGGCTGGTCGATTCTAATTGATTGTAGTTTTTCTCATGTGGTTGGTTTTCAACGTATATGTCTGTGCTTACGTTGCTTCAAGAGCAACCGTTTAATGAAGGGACTACGTCTACCAGATGCCAACAAAATACGGCTTATATACGGCATTGTACAGCAAAGCTATTTGCTCGTTTGTAAAAGGTAACGACGCTAGCTCTCGCCAGAGCCCGAAACTGAACCAATCAGCATCATCACCATAATCTGGCATGCACGAGCCATTTCATTTTTTAAATTTATATGACTGTTGCCGTGTGCGTATTTGCCCAAAAGTGCATTATTCACAAGCGACGAGGCACGACAACACACACGTCGTGAGGAACTGTGAAGTTCTCTAATTGCAAAAATAATGAAAGACTGCTGGCTACTGGATCATGCATAGAGCAAGCAAAATCCTGCACAGGGAGGGTCCTGCTCCCATCATCCTGTCTCCTTTGTTGGCGTCGTACCGGAATCGTGATAGCGGTCTATATCATCTCCATATAGACGCCCGTTTCTCTCCTCAACAGGTCGACAACAATGTGCTGATATATATTCGGATGTCATCGCTAAGATCAGAGACTACGACTTGTGTGCTCAAATTTGTTTTGGTGTAGGCTGGTCGAGTAATATAGGTGCACACGTATACACGCAACAGTCATAATTTATATTGTATATATATATATACGTTCACGGCGGGCAACCAATTTGAAATGACGCCAGTGGACAAGTGTCCTTGGTAAGTTCATATATATATATATATATATATATATATATATATATATATATACATATATTTTTTATCCGTATATATAAGCAAATAATGGCCGCGACTATTATTCCTGCTAGTTACAACTTTACTTTAGTCGAGCACGGGTCTTTACAGCCAATGTCCATTCAGCAAGCGGTTCCGTAGCGCTGATGCTGGTAGCGGAGGTGACTGGTAGTGCACCTGCCAAACGATTCATTGTCGAGACATATAATCTCAGGCGGATTGGCAACAACAAGCACAATAGAATTGCACCAGAGTTGAATGGGGGAGGACTATGCATTTTGCACAGATGTCGGCGTGGCGTACGTCAGAGTGGCGCTATCATCGTTGTTGTCGCTTTCGCGGGCATCATGGCTAATGATCGTCTTGGCAGCAGCAGCAACAACAACAACAGCAACAATAGCAGCAACAGCAACGGTAGCATTATCAACAATAGCCACAGCAACAACAACAACGACAACAACAACAATCTGGATAAAGACACTACGCTCAAGGAGCACGATGCACGATGAATTGAACACTGTGAAACGGTGGTTCACAAAGGTGAGGAAACGTCCTCTTACCTGAGGATTCGTGCTTCAATCGGCCTCGTTTCTAGCTCTGTATCTCCGTCCCGTGGACAGCCAGCATACGCACTTCATTCACACGTCGCAGAACTTTGTTGTTGTTGTTGTTGCCAATGATGATGTTGTCGTTGCTGTTGTCGTCTCTGCCATCATTGTTGCTCATCTTTGTGTGATGTGTGATGTGAATAGCTAGACAATGGAATCGGTGCAGTCTGACAGTTTGATTTGCTGTTTTTTCATGTTCTTGCGTGTACTATTCCTGGTGCCTCTGCAGCTGATACTGCCGTTGTTGCAGGTGCTGCTGCTGATACAACTGTTACTACTAATACAAAGGTTACCGTTGTGTTACTTGCTTTAACATGTCTTCGTTATGACGGTGCTTCTTTTCAGTGGTTGATCGACTATGTCATACCAGTAGGTTGGTCGCCGTCCACTCTTATTTGAGTCGATCAATGACGAACCAAACTTCATTTCGCCAGTGATCGATGCAGATTTGAGTGCGTTCTTGTTAGAGGTTCATTAGATTACGTAAGCTTCTTAAGAGTAATACTGCTAGGAAGAACACAAGCAATAGCTTGCTCCGCATGCACTTTGCCTAGATTTTTTGGCAGTATTTCCGAACGGGCTTGGGAAACGGTGCCCGGTAGCAACAACAAAAACAACTGCGTAGCAACAACCACATTTTCAATAGCAACAACAACAACACCAACAGCAACAACAACAACAACACCAACACCACCAACAACAACAACAATAGCAGCAACAACAACAACAATAGCAGCAACAACAACAACAATAGCAGCAACAACTGCGTAGCAACAACCACTTGTTCAATAGCAAAAACAACAAGTGCAATAACAGCAACAACAACAACAGCGCCCGTATTGTCCACGACAACAAACAGTAAATAAAACAATTAGTATTGCTGTTGCTGCTAATGATGATGACCACAATGATAAGATGGGATTGGGTAACCGATGTGGCCGATCATGACATCACTCACATAACCTCATCAACACCTCAAACGTTTACCGCAGCCGCCGCCGCCGATACCGCGGGCGTCATCGTCAAACGTAAGCGGCGGCTTAACGTGCAGTATGCACCCCACCGCGGATTGTTTTGGTCGTTACGTGTAACGTTGGACCAACGGCAGACACCCATCACCATCGGTCTATCGACAGATCGATCAGAAGATCAATTTGTATATATATCCGTTAGCGTTATACGTATCGTTTCTGCTGACGAGTTGGTCTGTTTTATAGTCACGTCTCAGCTAAACGAGAGCGAACGCACATAACGCTCACACTCTTAAGTAGATTGAATTCTTCACTAACGCCAATGGTACTCCGTTAGGTCACCAATTTAATCGGGTTGATATTGTTTTGTAACTTTTTGCTTATATATGTATATATATATACACACATATATAAGCAAAGAGTTTGTCTTTTCTGTATAATACATAATACATATGATTGATTTGATTGATTTATTATTTGCTGGCCTGTATACCTAAATACATACGTCACTCTTTTATGTCAGGGGCGCTTAGAACGGCAGCATATATATTACCTAAGCATCCATTTCATCGCAAGGCATAGTATTTGCCTTCCATTAGGACAATCTCTTCTTTGCAATATCGACTTGGTCCTTTCTAACATTTGGTTCTAAACAGTTCTATATTTCTGTCCCCCCCCCCCAAGGCTATACATGTTTTACAATATATGCGATTAACTCATTCCCTAACCTACAATCTCGATATTCTGTATTTCCCCTTTTTATATTTAGCTCGTTGTATCCTTGTATCCAACGTCCCTGCTCTGGAATCCGCGAATAGCCCACTCGCTCTTAAATTATCGTGTACCCATTCTACCTCGCCTTTTCCCGCTTTTCCTTTTCATATATACCTACCAAACTCGATCTGGAACCCATCGCCAATTTCCATTACCTGTATATAACTCTACTGTAAACTCTACTATGCGGACCCACTTCCCTTTCATCATTAGTGCCGTCTTCACCAGGTGCATCTGCTTAACCCGTCTTTTATTTGTGACATATTTAATCCTCCTCTGGCCCAAACGGCAACTCAATAAAAATATCATAATTTATCTTTGTGTTGTTTCTAACTCTTGCCCAACCTCGCCCTGCGAACTAGAGAGGTACTAGCAAAAGTCAATCCTGGTACACACATTGCATTTCGTATATTTCTTTTTTCTATATATTTATTAAACCCCAGATGCCCTTACATTTTACTGCATTTCTTTCTCTTTCAACCTTTTTCCTCCGCAATATCTCTCCTTCCTCTAAATGATCATCCCCTGCTGTCATTGTCACCCCAAGATACTTGTACTGATTTAGATATTCCAGTTTCTTTCTCTGTAATACAAGTTCCTTCTTAACCCCATTAGATGCTAATATTTATTTATTTTTTATTAAACGCCATGTGCAATTTCTCCACTATTTCCCCACATGCATTCAACATTTGTTGAACTTTGCTAGTGCCCCGCCCTAACACTACCAAATTGTCAGCAAACAGCATGCACCTTTTCCCCTTATCTGCCATTCTACCCCGTGCTAGGAATTCATCGCGCTACTCTCTTTATATACATAGAAAAAAATCGCCGATGACAGCGGAGATCTTTCTGTCTGACCTTCTTAGCGACTATAAACTCTCTAGATTGTCCGGCTGCTGTTTCTATTCAAACCCTGGCCTTCCTGTACATTTATTCTTGTGACTCCAGCCAGCATCTTTCAAAACCCTCCTGCAACATAATTTGAATGCAACTTTGTTCTATCCACCATATCATATGCTTTTTTAAGATCTATAAACCCTGCCGCACATCGTTGTCCGTTTATCTCTAGAACGCGAACACACCGTTGTTTTTTCCCATCTGTCTCTAGAATACTCTGTACTCTACTCTTAAACACCTGCATAATTATTTGATACGCTATAGGTGTAACTGTGATTGGTCGCCTATTTTTAAAGTGTCATTACCCCCCCCCCCTTCTTAGGAAGAAGAAAAGCTCTTTCTCCTCCGGGAGTCTGCCCCCTCTAAATATATAATCAAATTGCTTCGTTAGATAATACACATGCTCCTTTCCCAACGCCCGGCTAATTCCTACCCAAATCCCGTCAAGACCAAACGTCGTTTTCAGAATAATTTTCTTTACGACGCCTTTCTCTCTCATCTGCTGTGGTCGTAATCTCCGAGCTAGTTGTTGCTACACATATCACAAAGGATTAGCCAAGCTAATGTGACTAGCGAGCGTGTATTCTGACTATCACGTGTCCGTTTCGTTTAGATCAGGCTGAAAACCCCGAACGGAGACAGCGTTTCCACGTCGTACTTCAATTATTCTATTGATAATTAGCTAGTTTTCCTGGAGAAATGTCCGAGGTTTGCTTGTATTGCACTGTGGCTGCTCGATTGGTGATCTGTTGGAATCTGTAGGGCGTTTAATTAAGTCTAGAAGAAACGACCGATAATAGTATTGCGAAAATAAACATGGCAAGGTATGTTTCGAGTTTATTATAGTGAGCTCAATTTTTTACTCTATTGCCAAGGACGAAAATATGATTCACGTTTATTCCCGATATATATATATATTTATATATATATATATATATATATATATATATATATATATATACACATACATATACATAATATGCAATCATACGCACATGCATGACATCGCCGCGCAGCTACAACGTCTTGAATGGGGGGATACGTGTAGATCTGCACGTTGCATTTCGTTGACACGTTGGTCTCATACAAGATGAGGATAGTAAGCGCGCTTGCATCAAACCACTTACTTGAACGATAAGAACGGGTCCGATTGTTATGACGATGATGATGATGATGACGATAATTATTATTATCGTCATCCACAATAACTACATCACGATGATGGTGCCAGTCGTCGTCGCCGCCATTGTTACGTGGAGGACAATGGCTATCTAGACAGCGCTAGACAGCGACGTGTTATCACGTCGGCGTGTCAGAGCCTTCCTATGTGAGCGTTCCGGAACGCCCGTCCGACCTCAACACTGTACAGGGTTTTTACAACTTTATGAAAGCTGTTTACGGTGTTATCTATGTCTGGTGTATGGATAGACATATATATATATATATATATATATATATATATATATATACGCGATTTATTTACAATAAAAGCAATACGCACCTAACAAAATATTACAAAATGCATGATGCACAGGTTTGGGCCTACACTTATACATATGTGTAAATAAATCTTCAATAATTCGTACTTTTATTGATGAAAGACACTATTTCAGCCCACCCCCCCCCCCACACGCGGGGGTTGTGCAATCAGTGCGTGGTTAGTGTGTCGAAATCGGAATCACACCACTGTCGTTGTCGTGGAATATCAGAACAAGCGACTGCTTTTACAAGAGGCGTGTGATCTCTATGATTTCTTTTATTTGCACTGTTCTCTCACGGATTGCAGTCGTGTTCGTCGATTGGTATCTATCTATCTAGCTGGCGACGAAAAAAAACCGTGAAATTCGGACAAGCAAAGCATGTCTATGTTTCATGCTATGCATAGGCGGTCGCAAACAAGCACCTACAGTATGCGGACGCGTATGTATACGTGTTCTAGATATATAGGCCCCTTTTTCTCAACTGCAAGCAGGGAACCGAAGAATTTTGTTTGGAGGAAAAGGCAAGGAAAATAGCGATAAATTGATTAAGAGAGAAAGGGAAACAAGATGTAAAGCAGCTGTATAGCTATACGTGAATTCTCAATTCCGATTCGAAACCTGAGTTTTCGCAGCGGCACTGAGCGGGCCAGTGCCGCAAGGATTGGCCCTGCCTAGAACGCTACTAGGTAACACTTGACCAATATGACCAGTGATGAATGTTCTCTACTCGCTTTGCCCCAAACATCATCACGTGCTGTACCGGTCACAGTTGTAGCCTACGGCTGTGCAGTGGAAATGATCACAATGCTACGTCTCAATCGTTCACAGTCGTTCAAAGCGCTCACGACTACAATTGTGGAGCGTATTGCAATATGGATATATTTATGTTAGACTGCCGGTATGTCTGTCTATGCTGACCCATCGTAGGTCAAGCGTGGTGCATGCGCTCGGTCTTTATAGTCTGCCGCGTTACCACCCACCATCAACCACAATGGATAACCTATCACTATGTGATCGATCAGTTGTTAATCGCTAATCGAACTCAATCGGGGGTTATTCGGTAGCTCTAGCGATGAAGTCTAGCGTCAACGTACGCAGTGTTTTGCAACGTAAATTGGCATAAAAATTATTTAACCAAAGACGGCGACGACGACGACGAGCTATAATAAAATATGCTGTGCTGTTGCAGGTGTTCCATCATACTTGCGGGAAACTGAGACGTGCTTTTTGCCGCTGCTTCTATGGTAGCTTTTCTAACTTTCCTGCACGTGACTAATTCCGGATGACGTGGTTATACGCCCAGGCGTGTTTACGAAACTTTAACACATGGCACTTTGCTAACCAACCTCCTTTTTTTCATAGTGACTTTTTTATTCCTTATATTATGTATTATATTAATTTTCATAGTGACTGTTTTATTCCAGCTGGAAGTCTAGGCCCTCTCTTTTCAAGCAAACCTAACCCTCGTCTTCTAAAGCATAATTGCTCCACCCTTGCAAAAGCGAGCCCGGTCGTTGCTTAAGCTGCGTAAGGGATGTGCGGGGTTCGAACCCCACCGTGACATTGATTATGGGTGTCTAAAGCAAAAAACATCCGTGGACGTTAAATAGCCCGAAACTATACTCTTGCAAGAAATCTTTGACTCGGAATCAGTTAGTCTCGAATCATTTACTAATAGCGTCGTTTTCCTCCAAGCTTCCAGAAGTTTTTCGTTAATATCTTAATTGCGCTGACCTGCATGTACGAGCACTAATTCATAAGTCCGTTCTCAATCATATCGCTACCTTAGAATTTTCTATCTGCTGCTCTCGTATTAATTGGAGCCTACCTACCAGCCAATATGTTTTCACTTCTGCTACCAAGCCATGGTCTTTTAGCTTCGGAAAGGCTTTTGGGCATAGTATCTCCTCCATCCAGTATCTTAACGGAGCGCTAGTCTATCAGTTGCCAGTTAGTCTCGTCCAATTAGTTTCGGAAAAGTCCGCTTCAGCAACCTAAAAGGGCCTTGCCTCTTTCCGCTTTAAACTCTATTTAGATTGTGTGCTTTTCTTCGCACCAAGTTTACCTGGCCATCTTTAAGACGACCGACGCGGTCGCTGAGGTGTTAGTGTACTGTGTTGTATCAGTTTTGCTGGACGGCGTTTGTACTGTGTTGTGGTCCGATGTATATCTCTTCGGGCCTGGTAAACCTCGCCT
Organism: Dermanyssus gallinae; assembly: GCA_003439945.1. NCBI lineage: Eukaryota > Metazoa > Arthropoda > Arachnida > Mesostigmata > Dermanyssidae > Dermanyssus > Dermanyssus gallinae. The sequence goes on along the minus strand of QVRM01006598.1, from coordinate 801,094 downwards.
AACTTCCTCCTGTTAATGGGGCGTCGCTAGTTAGGGTTTATTATGAGACGTTCCTTTATCGATTTCATGGACTACATGTTGGGGGTTTTCCCACGTAGGCCGCTATTGTTTGTATCGTATTTAATGCAAGCGTGCCTAGATAGCCCTGTGCAATTTAAATTTACTTTTCCCAGGTCTGGTTTTGTAAAAATTGAATTTGCTAATTAACCTACCTGCTGTTTCATGCGCCACCGCGATATATATATATATATATATATATATCAATTATGAGCATCGTTGTCTCCGACGGCAGCTGCAGTAGCAACGCCACATTTGGTGCTGACATGCAAATGTTAGTTACCTTAAAACTTGACTTATTTAGGCTTGCAAATTTATGTGTAATGCTAATGGTAGTGCGTAGTCCCATCGGCAACAATAACATTGCACTAATGCGTGACCAAGAGTATTTTAAGGTCCTTATGCATTCTCACTTTATGACACCTATTTTATGATGCAGCATTCCCTCTACAGATTTCTAGGTACACAGCACTTACTAGGAATGTAATTACAATTGTTCTTATGGTTGCTACTTATTTGGAGAAAAACGGAACTCGCAGGCCTAAGGTTGTTTCAAAAGTCGTCGAACAGCGGCTAATTGCAGTACTGCTCACCCTAGATCTTTAGGGATATGCAATTGAGTGAGAGTAACAGCCTGCTATAGGACAATTCAATTATTCTGTGAATTAAACGCTGAGATAGGTCATACTATCTGAGCTGTTGCCTAAACGTCTGGTTATCGTTTTTTGTTTTCATTGTCAATATTCGAGAGGTTAATCTAATCACGTCACACAATTGGGCTGTATTCAGACGACTTGAAGAGCTACACGCATATATATATATATATATATATATATATATATATATATATATATATATATATATATATATATATATATATATATGTATATAAATATGTTAAGCAAGAGAAAGCTTAGCTAATCTTTACAAAAGTAAAAAGAGATTTATATTTATCATCGTTTATAACAAATCGAAACAACATCTACTTCTGTCGCTATGATATTGCGACTTCATCTTTTGCAGTCGAATCTTAAATGTTTTACGCTCACAATGTCACTGTGATATGCGATGTCAAAATAAACACACTCAACCTCGTCCTTGTCCTAGATGAAGTTGCATATGGGATATAAAGGTTACTACAGAAATTATGATCGATCCTAACGTAGCGTAGTCGATTTGTGTGTGAGTGTGTCTATAATGGTCATTAGAAAGACGACCTGTCCACACAGACGTGCATGTCCGCAATAACGGCTCAAAACGACCGTGTCAATGATGCATGCTTTTACCGTGTAACATGTTCATTAAGGTAAAGCACTAAGTAAAGCTTTGTATATGTAAATATATATATATATATATATATATATATATATATATATATATATATATATATATGTGTACACATCTCTTGTGGCAGGATTATGCTTTCTTTAAAAATGAAGGCACAGAAGTGAACGTTTTTTTCTACATATAAACACACCATCGCGTGGACGTTACTTTTATGTTAAAGCATATTGTATCTCGCCGGCAAAATCGCATATGCTTAACTGACGCTTTGTTTTTACTAAACAGATTAAAACCTCTACAATGCTCAAAATCCTTTTTGATTAATATATTGTCTATTGTGGCTGTCACACGATTACAATATACTGATCCTACTATTTGTCGATCTATCTATATGTTCATTGTTGTACAATCTTGCAGCTTGATTCGCACCTAACATGAGCCTATTTAGGCTCCTGCTTTTTTCTACTTTTACGTAGTAATTGAACATCTAGCGACTGTATTCTAAAGCCCCTTTGGCATTGGATCGTGCTATAGACAGGTCAGAAGATCGAGCCCTTCTGAGCTTTGCACTAGATATCATCTAGTATATTTATCGATTTTCGTCTATGTACTATGTGACTAGTTTTGTGCCTGCTTTCGAGCAAGCAAGGCCAGACATGGGTTCACCATACGAGTACATTGACTGCTTCAAACAAACGCGCAATCCGCCCAGTGCGCGTTACGAACAAATGCGTAAATCGCATCAAGCGTCAGATTCGCCGTTATCGTACGTAACTCTGGCTGTTTTGCTGTTTACTGCTATTGTTGCAAAGGTCGTACCAATGCGAGTACTAGTCTAGAAATGCTCGTACTAGAAAGCATTGTAGATTCTAGCTCTAGTTATCGTTGATACTTTTTGTTTCGTTGAAGCGGTCGTTCTTACAATGATGTTTACCGATGCTGCTGTTGCTGTTGGGATTATGTTTGTGAATGTTGTTGTTGTTGTCGTTGTCGTTGTTGCTGTTATCGTCAATTTTGTTACTACTGCCAATATTTGTTGTCGTTATTTCTAGCTGATTGTTTCGTTAGTTCGTGGGGGTGCGATGGTAGCGGCGGGAACGACCGAGGGGCAGGCAAATTAATGTTGGCAACTACCATCCGCGGGGCTAAAAACACACAGACACACACAGGGGGGTAGAAGTGGCGATTATGATTTTGCTGATGCTGCTGTTGCTATTGTTGTTGTTGTTGCTGCTGCTGTTGTTGTTGTTGTTGTTGTTGTTGTTGTTAGTGCTGAGCTAGTGTTGATGAGTCTGCGGGGGACAGGCTCGACGACAACCGACAATGTTCGTAGCCTCGTTAAGTTGAGACAAGCATGGGAAGTTGTGGGCTATGGCCGTCGTCGTTGTTGTTGTTGTTGATGAGGTTGACGTTGTCGTTGTTGTTGTTGTTATTGTTGTTGCTGTTGTTGTTGTAGATGTTGTAGTTGATGCTGTTGTTGTCGTCGTTGATGTAAATGCTGTTGTTGTTGTTGTCATCTCCCTCGTTGTCGGTGACACTGGCTCTGTTCCCTGCCGCCACATATCGGCATCGTATTTTGCAACGTTGGAACAATGCAGATGCTAACGCCGCGGCTGCAACAACACGACGTTTGCCTCTGTTGTTGCTATTGCTGTTGCTGCTGCTGCTGTTGCCACTGCCACCGATACTGTGCTAGACTGCGGTGCTACAAAGCGACAACCCGCAGCAACAATGGCTGCGAACACAAACGATGACGACAACAACAACAACAACAGTAACAATAACAACAACAGTAGCAAGAGCAACTGTGAGAGCAATTACAGTAACAACAACAACAACAACAATAGTAGCAGCAGCAACTGTGAGAGCAATAACAGTAACAACAACAACAGCAGCAGCAGCAGCAGAATCAGCGGCATGTTGACAACAGATGTCAACAGCGTACAACAGGTGCAATAACCGCTGCAGTGTCAGGCTGGATCGATCGGGGTCGTTCGGGCCGGCCGGATATTACAGCCAGACAGACACACAAAGCGATTATGAGAGTATAGAATAGAGGAAAATTCGAGAGAAAAAAAAACAGTGAAATCGATATAGAAATGGAGAAAGAGAGAGAGAGAGAGTGCAGGTAGAAGAAACAAAAATTCAAATTGGTCCAAAACCGCATAGTTAGAATAGCAACACGTACACTACTGGCAACCAGACAAGCGCAACAAATAGCAAAAACTGTTATTTATATCAATATTACAATAGCAGCACCAGAAGTGATCTACAATGAAAATGATAATAATAATAATAATAATAATAATAATAATAATAATAATAATAATAATAATAATAATAATAATAATAATAATAATAATAATAATAATAATAATAATAATAATAATAACGATCGTAGAAAGATAACAGCAGCAATGACGACCACATGAGCAGCAATATAGACATCAGCAGTAACGACGACAACAACAAAACTTCCGTGCAAACATACAAATTGAATATATAATATATGAATAATCGTATACACAATTTTAAAAAATCCTCTCTTACTTGGGGGTAAATATAAGTCCAGCCCATCTGAAACAATTCCACCAATTATGGTGGACGCATATTTACGTTTAGACTACAAACTGCACATGTCCCATTTGAGAACGTATTGTGCCATTGGCACCTCATGCAAGGACGAATCCTGCTCTCCTGGAATGGCAAGTCCACGGTGTGAGTTAAACCGGGCTCAGCTAAAATCCTGTTGCAGAACGGCGAACATCGATCTTTGCTGTTTGACCCGACTAAGCGTCGTCTAATGATAACTCCTTTCTTATCCATATTGCCAACGAGCGGATGAATAGAGCACCTTTGTAGAATAGTAAATAAGCCATATCGGTTTAACGGCACAGACAGATGAGTTCTGTAAAGACAATTATATTTACATTTCACCAGAACGGCTTTGTGTTGTAATCATATATATATATATATATATATATACTGTTCCACGTAAACTGATACTAAATATATAATATCAGTTTACGTATATATATATATATATATATAGCACGGACAGGCACACCAGCGACGTCTGTTGGTTTAACAGTAAGAACCGTTTAAATAAACGGTCTATTGACTGATCTATCTAGAGGGTCAACCCTGATGCGAGGGAGGGCTTCTGCGGGCGTCGACTGTGGGACGTCCCGAATTATAAATAGCCCAATCCAACGGCTAACTTCCATTACACGGTGAACACCCACAAGTATATATATATATATATATATGATTTGAAGCTGAAGACCATCAAAGTAAATGGTCGATGACTGACAGGTACGCCGGACAGAACAAACACGGGCTGGAATATGGCACGCCTTCCTTTGCCTGCACCGCCTGCGACTTGTCTTCCCCCTTCCCCCCGAAGGAACCGGTGGACTTCACTTCTGTATATTTTATATATATACTTCTGTATATAAATATATATAGTGCCGTCTAATGGGCGCATATGCAGAACAATCAGGGTCAAGGACGCCGGATTAATCTCATTGTCAAAATGTGCGGGCAGCTTCTAAATTACACTTATGTGCACAGCAGACTACGAAATTGATTTGATATTTTATTAAAAAATACGTGTATATTAGTTTAAGTGGACATGCATAAATATATATATATATATATATATATATATATATATATATATAGGCGTCTTTATTCAAACGTCATATATGTAACGCAGACGGTAAGATATGTACGTATGTTTTAATAAAAAAAATATATATATACATATTTTTTAGAGTTGGTGCACGTAATGAAAATCGCAAATATTTAAGGATGCTCTTATCCAGCTACTAATTACACAATAATTAAAATTCTTGTCAATATAAGATTTGTGACAAAGTTCTAACGGACATCGTCATCGTTTTTGACCTGTAGACCTGTCCTACTATCCTCTCTTTTGGTACAAAATCAAAATAGCCGACGGCCATTTTTCTTGGCTATATGTCCTGATTAATGATGTAACTGCACAGGGTTCCTTGCTTGATTTGGACGTGCTGCTGCTATTAATCGATTGCTGCTACGAGTGTAACGACCTTTTTTTACCATTCCTGATTATTATTTTTACTCGGAAGTAATGTGCCTTTGTTCGGGCTGACGCACGTTCCTTGCTTAACACCCGTGATGCTTAAATACGCGCAGCGATAGCAGTCGCTGCAGATTTCTTTGAAAAACGTTTTGTGAAAAATCTAAACACATCTACGGCGGGCCGGGGTTAGCTTTAGTACTGCTGATTTTTGGAAACTACTCTCCCCTTTACCCCGTGTAGATGTCTATATTTCGTTTGCCTTGGAGAGAAAATTGATGGATAGACTGCTCCTGCGTCGTACCTCTCTATGAATTGTTTCGGTGCAGTTTTGTGTCTATGTGAGTGTTTGAATACAATCTGTAAAACAACAATAATATTCTATATAATTACAACGATGATGACGACGACAACAACAGTAACAACAACAACAACATCAACAACAACAACAACATTAGCTTTTAGTGGAAGGAGAGCCGAGTCTACCAGAAGAAATGCGAGCACTAAATAATTGCGCTGAGTAGGGAATTCACTACGAGCACATATGGCGTCGTGTTTACGCGGGGTAACTCACTGGGTAGCCTGATCAGTCATGGCTATCTCTGCAGTCGTAGTACATAATATACAAACTAATTAGATGTATGTACGCATAAGCCAACAAATAATACAGAGCTCAAACAATTCAACACCGTACACCCCAGTGTTGACCAATGGGGGTTGCAGGGCAGCGGCGATCTCACTCAAACAGAACCACAACGTCGAGCAGCAATGATTCAATCTACGGAAGTAGCGTCACGTGAGGAGAAGGGGTGGGCGCCTGCATGCATCAGCGCGGACCAGAGTTTCTGTCGAAATTGCGGCCTGCACTGTTGATAATCGTTGCGATACGAGAGATATCGGCCAGCGCAGACCTGTAATGCAGCGCTGTGCGTGGGGTCAAGTACTTCAAGATTCGAAGGGGGGCACATCGTGACGGCGTGAAGGCCTGATTGGTAGCGCGTGCCTTGGGGAGGATCAAAACACGTGCGCGATTTCGGATCTCGGACCGCCGATTGAGTAGTGAGGGGGTGGCCCTGTAGGTGGCCTTATAGTCTACGTATTCGTGGAGAGAGGATATTCAAAAGCATAACTAAGGTCACACAATTGCTATTGTGGAGGAAGTGCCCAGTTGCTTGCCCCTTTGCTATGAGACCAGAACTGTACGTACATAAGGCATATATATATATATATATATATATATATATATATATATATATATATATATACAATATATATATATATATATATATATATATATATATATATATATATATATATATATATATATATATGCTCAAGCCCTTATGCACATGCACATTTTTTTGTAGAGCATTTTTGTGTTTTTTTTCTGAATACGCCCGTCTTTACATTTGAATATGATTTCACCTTAATTTTGCAACGGCCTTTCACATATTAGATGCAATCCATATTGTGCCGATTCGCATTCACCGCGAAGGAGGAGGCCGCTGAGTAATAGAAATAGAATAGATTCAAAGTTAGCAACAGATGACCGAATGTAGAACGCATATCCTACTTTATACCAGCTGCCTAAGAGTTAGAAATAGCATCATTTATTTGCATAGGTTGGACTATTTTGAGTTGCTAACGTTCAATAAAGCCATTGACCAGGTCGTTGCAGTTGAGCTGGCTAGTCGTCAAATTGAAACCACTCATTCTAACTTAAACCGTTGAAACTGAAATTTAAAAAAACGATTGAAGGCGGTGTACTGAAAACCGATATAGAAATATATTCAGTACTTCATTTTAATTTGACCATATTCATTCAGTTATGCACTCACAACTATAGAATAAACAATATACATCCCAGGTGGCAATGCCATGAGCTTTGGACTGGATTCTGACTTAAAAAACTTGTTCAGTCATAATTAATTAGATGGTAGTTTAGTGCCTCTTAATTCTTATTCAAACAAAAACGAATTGTTTAAACCTACGGTTGCTCTCGTACTAAGCAGGATTATTATCATCATCATAACAATCACAAACGGTAGAGTCAAACTGTACGGCGAAGGAAACTCCCCTATTCAGCCGATCTTGTCATTTCTGTTGCCAATGACTGGTGACTGTATGTCCTGCTGGATGTTTTGTCATCAAATATTAGCTGATAAAAATGTTCTAGTACTAGAACATGTTTGAAAATCTTAAACATTTAATCTTACCAGTTTCGGAGTAAACCCCGCCGTACCGTGGCTGATGGGACCAAAGGTCTCCAAAGATATCGCCACAATGTGAAAGCTGTAGTCCGCCATTCAGCAGGCGGTGACGTAGATAAGAAAGTACCGCCTTTTAGGACTGTGGGAAATCGAGCTCAACATTTTTTAGGTGACTAAAGAGGGATGAGGAATCAAACCAACAGGTCTCTTATTCTTCTCATTCTCTAATTTAAGTCCTCTTAAAAAGCAGCTCTTTTAGCTTTTTGCTTTTCTGTTAGCTTTCGATTAGTTTTACTAATCCACCGCACAGGAAGTTTCTGTTATTAACGCGTACGTCCTGCGAAAAGTGGTAGGGTCTGGCATGGTGCTGCCTAACTGTGGGCGTGTTAAGGCACAAAAGCAGCCCCCGGTGAAGGTATCTTGCGCAGCTAGGAATGCGCGATTTCCTTGGGGTGGAAGTCTATTGGAGATTGATTTGGTTGGTGTTTTTGTCTTTTTTAAATTCTGTAAGTGTCTAAGGTGCGCCTCTAAAGAATCTGGATCAGAAGTTACACTGACAGCTTGCCATACATATTTTTCTCTCAAATCCTTAATTTCAGAATTCCAAGATTGTGCTTCTTGAGAACGACCTGTGGGGTGAACCTTTAGAAGAGTTACCCTTTGGCTAAAAACATCTGCAAATTATTTTTGAGTCCACATAAACGTTTGGATGACTGTACAGCTTCTGTAGATTTGTTTTATTTCAGTAGATTTGCTTCTTTGAGTAATTGCATTGGCCGTGCGTTACCTTCTCTAGTATCTCGTCCCTGTGAGTATGGAACGCATTTCGAAACTCCATTTAACCAGATCTCTTAGGGGTCTTTTTCTTTGAAAGAGAAGGTGGAAGCCTGTACGGCTGCGTTTACCCAATCCTGTACCGCTACACAAACCTGATGTAAGGTAATCGCTAAGAATACTTTTATCTGTGGTCAAAGCTATCCTTGTGACTTACTATTGCTACATTTATTTGTAACCATACTAATCACTCTGTTCATCATTGTTATCATCATCATCTGTAATATTGGAACGAGCGGGTTTTATGAAACCGACGCCAACCGACTAATGAGAAATCCTTTGAGTGATCGACAACCCGTCGGGGTCAGACAGCAGTCCAATGAACTATAAATGGCAATCTAATATTTATTTATATATATATATATATATATATATATATATATATATATATATATATTCATATATATATATATGCACAAAGACTAAAATTAGTCATCTATATTGAATTGATTGCTGTTGCTGCGCTGTTTTTAGCCGAGGCAAAATATTTGTTGCTGATCGTTTTTGTCGTTGTTGCTGTTGTTGTTGTTGTCGTTGCTGGTCGGCGGTGTTGTTGCTGTTGTCACCGTGGTCACCATAATCCGGTGCCTGTGTGGTGGATGGTGATCGTCGTGATGGTGGCCGGTAGCTACTATGGTTAACTAGCAAGGTTGCTGTTGTCGGTTGTTCATTTAGACGCTGCCGCCGACGTAGAGAGAGAGAAAGAGAAAGAGCGTCGCGTGGCGTGGCGTTTCACCAGCCCTGCGTACAGTCAGCCTACATAAGAGGTGAAACGTTCGGCAGTTTACGCAGAGTCAGTCAACACTCGTCATAGACGTCATCACCGTTTATTCCGGCGGGCGATTTGCTCTATTTTGAATTTGGTTCAAGAAACGGAAAGTGGCACTTCGTGACCTGCGTTTGCCATCCGTTTGTATGTTGGTGTTGCGTCCTCGTTTGCGCGCTTCTACAGCTGTTGTTGTTGTTGTTGTTGTTTGGTAATTTTTGCTGTTGTTGTTGTTTTTGTCATTTTTGCGGTGATTGTTGTTGTTGCTGCTGCTGCTGCTGTCGCTGTTGCTCTGATGATTTGCAATCGTGGTGGATGTTGTCAACTAAATGACTGCCCGCCGTCTGCTTAAGTACGCCGTTATTCATCCGTGTGGAGTTTTTACGTAATGAGGTATGATGCAGCAGCAGCAGCAGCAACAACTCGTTAGAGCGGCGTTAAAGCACTTACTTAGTTAAGTGTCACACACATTCGTGATTAGCGTCATAACTTGACAACAATAACAAAGATGGCAACAACAACAACAACAACAACGACGACAACGACGACTGCAGCATGTAACAACTGTAACAAGCACGGCGTTGTTGACGATCATTACAGCGTTATGAATAGGGGCAGGCCAAAAAAAAATGAAATGGTCAAAATGGCGAAATGACACCAGCGACCAGCTACCAAATCTTAAAGGTAACAATATCAACAACAACAACAACAACAACAAAAACAACAGCAACAACAGCAACAACAACAACAACAACAACAAAACAACAGCAACAACAACAACAATTGTAACAGCAAGGACAACATCAATAACGACAGGAATAAAATAAGAGCGCCATCGCAATAAATCGAATCAAAATGGGCATAAGTAAAAATAACTTTGACCAGGACCATTTTGACGACGTCGATAACCAAAGGCACAACAAAATCAACACAGGTGGCAGCAATGACGACAACAACGATAACAGAACAGCATTCGTGACAAACTTAGTTTGTCGTATATATCAGTCAAATGGCAAGTAAACGCTAGTGAAGTATACAGGAGCACTGAGTAGACACAACAGTATCAGCAACACACTACTGACTAATGATCACCATTCTAAGAGCAGAAATAGATATTGCCAAAAAAATTATTTTGCGGAACGTGAATTCTCGGCTAATTAGAGCACTCACTGATTTGCATTGCGCGCCCTGTCAGCAAAGCATGTGCTGAGGTTTGACTTCGGAACTCCGCCGGGACAAACTGGCTCTTATTGGTTATACGGTTTAGTCTTAGGTTTGTAAGTACCGCTCTTCACTTTCGGCGCGCCAAAGATTGCCTAAGTGCATCGTCGCATTATGCGCTGTGTGGCTAGTATAGTAACAGGCTAATACTACTGGCTGCTTTGAGCCATTAGACTACTGCCATGTATCTGTTGACATTAGGGATACGTTAGGTTACATCAGCGTGGACACTGGCTGAAGTTTGTGACCGATTTCGCGAGATGCATAGAGTGATTGGCGATATGGCTGCTGATAGACGCGTCGCACAGTTTTTTGAGCTTTCTCTCTTGGTCTGTTGTAGAGGGACCTGGGCTTTTCTATCGTGTACCACATGGGCTGAGCCCGTGGACTATGAACTATTCCAAACGTGGGATGGGTAGCAGAGCACACCGAGGTGGAAAAGAGACGTAAATACGCAGATCTCGAAAACAGTCTTCACTCAGTACCGGTAGCTATGGAAACATTAGAACCCATCAGCAGTGGGACAGCAAAATGCATTCGGGATCTGGCCAGAAGAATGGAAACAACCACGGGGACCAGCGCGAGAGAGAATACCTAAGACAGTTTCTGTCTTTTGCGGTGCGTACAATGCCGCTTCTATAATCGGCGCCATGGAATGAGCAGCTACATAGATAGCGCTTGCTTGATTCGAGGCGACACGCTGAAACCTCACAACTGTAACATTGTTTAAATAATAATAATAATAATAATAGATTTATTTTATTTATATAACTTCGCTATGTTAGCACTTAGGAGTGGAGAATTGTCTCCGCGCGAGCGTATGGTCAAGGGTTCTCTAACCCAGGGTTAGGCCGATTCAACAATATGCCCCGAACAGACGCTTCATTTCCTTGTTGAATGTCGAGCAACAGCCTCCGACGCAGGAATTCGCCTCTCATCGTCTCGAACGCCAACGGCCAAAATTCGTGCGGATAATCAACGCTAGAAAGTTCTCTGCATTTGTTAGCCTCAGCTAACCTGGAAGCTTGACCTGCTCGGTCCGTACCTGCACCGACCATCGAAGGGGATAATTAGCGGGTTACAGTTGCGTCCCAAACAAACATGCGGCCACGCTCAAAAGGCTTCAAAGTAAACTCGTCAGGTCTTTTTCCATCATCACTAGACAGATTCGAGCGTTCGAGAACACACGGGAACCCGCCAGATATTCGTGCGCGACTAAAGGTGTCATTTAAGACGGAGTGACGTGCCCCTCGGCCTGCAGTCAAGCCGCATGACAGGCCATAATGGTCCAACGCGTTCACAAAATCGCCACAACGACATCGATGGGGCACAACTAGGGAAACGCCAAGCCGCAGCCCGGCGCCTATGCGCGTCGGTAGGGCGTATAACCAAGACCAGCCCCTTGATTACTATCAGCTCGAAGCCTGGCTCTATCAACAAGGTGCTCTGTTGATCAGGTTTGCTAGTCGCTTTTCTTGTTGGGGGGCTCTCCAACTGCCCTGGTTAGCACTATCATCGGGAGGAGAATCAAATAGCAATGACAAATTGTCGGTAAGCTTTAGAAGCTATCAAATAACGCCTTAACCCTGTCCCCCGCCTGGGTCAATGACGACGCTATTGCGAATACGCAATCCTGCCATCATGGCCGCGTCCGGTTCTCCTAGGCCGCCTAAAGAGACTGATAGCATTCCCTGTTCCCTTGCCACATCGGTCAGCCCAAGATTTAGTATGTCCTCCAAAATGTCTAAGCTAAGTCCATTAAATGGCTGTAAGAACTCTGGTGATAAAAAAAAAACAAGTTGCAACCTCTGAGCAGGTGCGTTAACCTCTGGCTGAAAAATAAGATCTAAAAAGATAGTCTGTCAGTAACAAAGTAAAGTTTGTCTCTTAGAGTGGCTAATGCCTTTGCAATGCCGTCCGGCAATAAGGGAACACCTAGCAGCTCCAGGTTAACTTTGTCCACTACGCGACAGCTCAAGAGTAAGTAAAAAAACGTCAGTTAAATCAACTTCATTGTTGGTTGTGACATGTACTTCACATTAGACCGTGTCCAGTGTCAGGCCGCTAATCGCACCAAAACCAATAACTTTCCGGATCTTGTCAAGTACGGTACGGAGGTCCCCGTTTAGAACACCTCTGTCCAAAAACCAGGCACTAAGGGAAAACTGCAATTAATCCACTAATTCCTTGAAACACAAACAAAAAAGTGGAGGATCCAGGGGATTACCCTGCTGAAGACCTGTCTGTGATAGCATAGCGTTATGGGGCATTACCAGATGGGACGGTTCTGACCCATAGGTTAGGTTCGTCTGGTGAAACAGAAATAATGCGCACGACTTGACGGCTCGAAGCAAATAATCTCTTCGGACGCTATTGAAGGAGTTTCGGAAGTCCAATTTGGACCGTTGGCATTTTGCGCGATTGCAAAAATGCACGGGCACAGTGGACTACTACCTCTGTACCCTCAGGGGTAGCAAATCCTAGCTGCTGTTGACCAAGAGTTGCCGAAATAGCTTGCCTATTATCGTAACAGCCGATTTTGACCGCCAATCGGCGAACGACTGAGGAACAAGCGATCAGACGTAATAAGCCATCTTTTTTTTAATGCAAACATCCTCGCCCCAAAGACAAGTGGTAAAATACGAGGCGGGGGCGAGCCCCATCTGAGCACATCAACCACTTTGGCAATAGCGTCAGCTAATCGACCGACCGTGCTGTTCAGTGCATCAGACAACAAGCCCTGCAACAAACGGGGCCTTATGAAGTCTAAGCCGGCAGCTAAACTTTTGCTGAAGGCCCTCATCGCATTCAGTATGACTTCTACGACAGTAGCTGTGACATCAGATCCCGCCGTAATCGATGCAGTCGCGTAAGCTACCTTAACTTGCTGAAGAACTCGCCCTTTATGATAATCCTGTTACGTTCACGGAGATAAGCCACGCGCGAACAAAAAGGCGATCCGGTCGCGCAGGGGCGACCACAGTTTACACACCTTGATTGTAATGTGCAACGGGACGCCAGATGATCAGAACCTTCACAATTCTTGCAGGCCTTGCGGAACATATCATCACCTGTCCACTAAATGCCTCATTCGTTGACAAATGTAGCATAACGTTGGTTGATCGGGCTCCAGAACGACGGAGTGGGTTTTGTATCCCCGGGGAGACAGATACAGGCGGTTGGCGGTCAATCGCCAGGATCACCTTGCTGAGTGGGGTGCTAAGCATCAAGAATTATTCACCGCCACCACTACCAACTAACAAAACCAATAATAATATCTGTAATGTTAGAAAAGTGACAACGAGAAAAAACGTTGACATTTGTGACAAAATAACGCCAGCAGTACTTCTTTGTGAGAGAACAACTATACAGTAGCGGCATTGCTTTAGACGCATATTTTTTGTCAGCCATTTATGTCAGCACACGTAATCATCTGTAGCCTATTTTTGACGACTTACGGTGTTTGTTGACAACTTACTCACCTTAACTTAGAACTTAGTTTAGATTTACGGCGCTCATCGTTGCCATGCCTTATTTCTCTCTCTCTCACTGCTTCAGCCCGGTTGTTTTAACAACTTTTTTAGGCCTCGCCACATTCATGACCTTTTTCGTGGTGACGATTAAATTTTGTACATCTATTATGCGCCTTAGGGACCTCTATGATCTCGTGCAATCTGTCAACCCCTACGTGGCGACCGAAACGACACGTTTCGGAACTTTTCCCACTCGATCTGAGTGACTGACTTTAATAATCAGCCTTAAGACTCTTAAAATTGGTGTACATTTTGCAGCGCAACTAGGACTTGAAAATATCCCAAATAGTAAGATATATAGAATTGCTTGAGGTCCGGCGAGTAAGGGCGCTATTGTCCTGAGAAAATGTACCCTTTCCTCTATTCTCACCCGTTTGTTCGATATGAAGAACAGCTTTATTACTGAAAATTCCGTTTTGGTAGTTCTCCGTCGTTAAGCACATCAAGTAAAATGTTTGCTTTAAAGTAGCCTAAATTTTATTATTTGCAGTAAGTGGATACACTTTTCGAAACTCGTAAGGCTTGTTACGCAGACCACGTTACACAATTCGCCGGATGTTTTGGTCTGAAATTGGAAGATTCAAACAAATCGTTTAATTTTTGCCGATATCTAATAGGTCATGCGCTAATAGGAGAGCGTGCATTTAACGGCGCTAAATGCGTGTTCTCCTATTTGAGAAATTGAGATTTTGGTTACCTGCCGCCCTCCGTACATACGTATAGTGATGTTATATATATAAATATATATATATATATATATACAGCAAGAGAAAAATAAAGTTGAACCCAACGCCACTGCAGAAGCATTTGCGAAAGACGTATGCAAACTCAATGCTGGTGAACGTCGCGTACAGCTTTTACCTGTCGGGCGAGATTCTCGCTCTTTGCATAGAATTACGGAAGAGACATTTCCGTTTTTTTCCGCGTTTGTCTATGTTTGCTGCACTACGGACACTGTTGAGATTGGCTATTCTTCTAGCCTTATCTTGTCTGTAGCGGGGCGAATGCGGGACGAAGGCCGGGCCACTACGGTTACCCTCCCAAACCTGGCGATTTTATTAGCAGACTACTACGAAGCACACATAACAGTGAATCCTTTCTTTTTTTTTAGTTGTTCCGGCAACAAAATGTCTCCATCGTTGCCATTGTGGCAATATTCGCCTTGTTTTTCTTAAGCACGTCTCATTGTTTTCTCTTTGCGATGATTGCCTTTATCTTTGCGTCATCTTCGCCACCCACCCACCCACGCGGTAGCGTCTCTTCCGCACCAAGGTCTGGTTTGTTCTACATATTGTTACAAATGAATATCGCGCTATGCATTATTATTATTATTATTATTATTATTATTATTATTATTATTATTATTATTATTATTATTATTATTATTATTATTATTATTATTATTATTATTATTATTATTCGTTGTCTGTATGGTCGTCGTGACAGTCTTGCTGCTGCTTTGTTTTCGATCTTTTCCCTTGCCTAACGATGATAACTATCACGCTAATCACAATAACGACAGCAACAACAACAACAACAATAGCGACCATAAACGACAACGACAGGGGACTGATTCAACGACAGTGAAATGCTGACAGGTTTTTGAAACAGCGTTTTCATAATTGCATCCTTGCCATTCGTACAGTTTCTGTTTCTCGTTCTCTCATCTCACTTTTTGGATGTTTCCGTCCGTCGGCGACCTACCTCTTTGCTCCGTTGCTTGTTTTTGCTTTTTTGTTTTTAAATCTTGGTTACTTTGCCGTAGAGCTTCACGTTCACAGTCACAGCTTCATCGGTGCGGCGCGGAACGAAAAAGACCGGCCATCAAAAAGCTGGCAGCTGAAAAAATAAAGAAGACGATCGGAACGGGGGACGGCTGTCTCGGAAACCCGAACGGACAGCTAACAGCGGTGTCACAGTGCTTCTTACTGTGCGTACACTGCTCTCGTTGTGCCCTGGTAGTTGTGCTTGTCGGTGTTATCGGTATCATTATAGCCGTTGCATTTACTTCTGTTTACTGTTGATATATATATATATATATATATATATATATATATAACATTGTGTGTGTACAGTATAATATTGCAATTTCTGCAATTTCTGCTATACACACACACACAGCATACACTAAGAAAGGATGATTCTGCACGGTAAATCAAGCATTTTGGGCACCAATTGTTTCTGTGGGCAACGGTAAAGCGACACATCTAAAATGATGCTTATTGTATCGAATTGTATCTTATTGTTTGATGTCTTCCCTCGCAACTAAGTGTGGTTGGGTTTGGTGCCAGTTGGTTACAAAAAGCACAAATAGACGCCGACTAAACGCAATTTTTAAGCGCAAACCTATATATATATATATATATATATATATAGTATAAACGATAGTAGTATTTTATTATTTGCTAGGTAGCAGTTATCCTCCTACCTATTCAATTCATAACCGTTATTTCGCCAAACGGAGAGGGGGGGGGGGGTAGAAGAGATTTACACAACGATTGTACAACACGTTGTTAATTTGGTTACTTGCGTGGAGGACATTCCATGGCAAAGTTCGATTATAACATACTGGTCATGCCAGCATAACATACTGTTCATGTCTTAACTTTTCGCTGCGCGAATCGAGAACATGCTGTTCACTCGGTCAGTTCTGGCTACTAGAATTTCTCTTTTAAGGAGGTTGTTTTTAATTCTAGACCATCCCTTGTTCTGGGTTCTGGCTACTGTACCAACGAAATTGGTTGACTACTCTGAAGAATATTCTGTCTGACGCTAAAAGCTTAGAAACGTGACTTCGGCAATTTGTTTTACATTGTATGTCAGTTTTAACGTGAAGATCGAAAACTAGTGTCAATTATATTGTATCCATTACGTTATTGCATCTAATAGCAACACACTCGGAAACGTTCGACTGAATACGCTCATGAGCATCAATATGTGTTTAAGGTATCGTTGCCAAGCTTCGCAACAGTAAATAGGTTGTGGTACAAAAATAATTGTGGTAGAGACACAAGTCTCAGCCTAGTGAACTTGGCCGATGTGCTGGATAAAATCAAGCCTTCCGGTCTTTGTACTCATATAAGTAATTATATTTAATTACATAAAATAAACTCCTAGATATCGAACAAAGAGCATAACACCAATGGGTATGGTGTCGAGTGTGGTCATATGAGGGTCCTCTAAACAATAGTAGGACCGAAACAGTCATAATAATATTATTATCACATCACCATTGTGGAACAAGATTGAGATTGTTGATTGTGGTTCTAGTTGTCGAGCACAGACGCTTGTACACTTGCACACCCTAAGGTCGTCGGCATAAAGTAAAGATATCTGACAGTGCTTCGTATAATGTTTTTAAGGACTAAATTGCAATTATGGAATAACAAGGGCTCCAGGCAGATAGACAGGGCCTGTATGTGCTAATGCTGACATTTACCCGCACACAAAAGAGCCGTTGTGGACATTGTGCTGTGGTGAATATTTAGATATTACAGTTTTGATAAATGCCTCGAATGGTTTAGAGGACTTAAAAACAACGTAATTACAATGAAAACTCGCATTTTTATCTAAAAACGTAGCCTATTCTTGCGTCATATCGACTAGGAGCCAGGCCGGACATCTTTGGGAATCCTTTTATTAATTTTATACTTGGTTTTTGTAACCTAAATTTGGTATTTGGGCGTTTGTAACTTAAATTTAGTGTTTGAGTCAGTGTCCAGTATACACATTAAATTCTTTATGTATCCATGCAGATTAGACTCTCTGCGATTTGACTTTTGTTTTGGTATCAACCCATATTATATAAGTTGGGAAGAAAAAAACTGGAGTTTTTTTTTTTTTTTAATACACATTACACCTCTGAAACTTTACTATGCTTATTAAACAAATATCAAAGTAACCCCCAAATACTGTACAATATTTTGTGGTCGCAAAGATATCGAGTGCTTTGTAAAGTGATCTCATGCGCTGTTTTGACGACATGTATTCTGTTGAAATGGACAGCGAACAATTCCAGTTAAGAGCGGCGACTTGGAATGGTTTTAAGCAAGGTCTCTAACTGCTGCGGAAGCTGTCCGAAGGATTTGGAGCGTGTTTGGCGAGGAGAGCTCAATTTCAAAGACTTTGTGCTGCAATTGGTTTGCCCAATTTCGTTCCGCCTATTTAAGTCTTCTGGACAACCCCGCCATTCTGGAAGGCCTATTACGGGCGAGGAAGACCGCTTGAGCGAAGCTGTGGAACAGTCCCCGAGTGACTTCGTGCAAATTAGCCACGGTCCTCGGGGTGTGTCACACAGCCGTCATCGCTCGCCTTCGCACCCATGGTTTTGTGTCAAACCTGTACCAGTGGACACCTCATGATTCAAGCGAGCGCAACGAAATGGAGCGTTTAACAAGATGCTCTTCTTGCCTTGACCGGCACAACGAGTGTCCGTTCCTGGATCGAATTGTTACTTGTGCTACAAAAATCGGACAACATTTTTTACGACAATGAAAAACGTGGAAGATCCTGATGCGTTTCAGGCCAATCCCCTCAGAAACTAACTAATTTTAGGGCACGATCTATGGTGCCCTATGGTGGTTGGTGGCATAGGCACGGTATCGTCCACCACGAGTTTTTTTCTACTGGCCTAAAGATAGACATGAGCGTCACTGTGATCAGTTTGAGCGAGTTTTTGCCGTTTTTCAAAGGAAGATACACAGTGTAGTGAATAAAAAAAGGCGTTTTGTTTCATTAAATCAGCGCGACGCCGTATGTAGGTCTCCCCAGCGCCCGCAAGATAGCGAGCTTCGATTGGGAGATTTGTGCCTCATCCACCATATTTTCCGGACATGGCCATATCCGATAATCAGATGTGTGCAGAGCGATCTACAGAAAAACAATTACTTTTTCAGAAGAAGTAAAAACACACACTTGGAGATATTAATCGAGATGCAGAAACCAGATTATTTGTCATAGGAATCGATTATCAGGTCCAGAGATGGGGGGGGGAGGGGGGTAGTTGTAGCTAAAAACGGAGAGTACTTTGAACAAAATCGGTTAACTCGTTTAATTGTTTAATGAAGTTCTAACGAACTTACACCGATGCGAGTATAGAGGCTTCAATCGGGTTTAGTCCACATGGGTTTAGTCCCGTTATGAGCGCCACGGTATTCGAGAACACATTTTTTTTCATTCATGACCTCTCAATCGATCGATACGGTTCAAATGTGTCATAATGGTTTGCACTGTTTGTCGGAAGTCATGTAATATGCAGATGACAGCCGTTTGCGCAGAACAATGACCGACCGTGCAAATGAACGACGGCTTTTTTGGGCACGGAAACAGTCATTTCATGATAGTCTGTGTTTGGGTGTGTGTAAGTGTGTTTGGGCGCCTTGCATGCACTTTGTGTCACACCAAGCTGTCCGTTGTGGTTCTTCGGTCAGTCATTGTGGCCAAGTTTTTGTCGGCCTTAGCTTGGCCACAACTGGAACGTTAGCCAGCGGTAGCCTGTCAGTCACAATTCATTGTGCCGCTTCCTCGCATTACACAGTTAAATTTGTTCAGTTCGTTCGTCATGCGTCGTCTCCTTGTTATTATTATTATTGTTGTTGTTGCTGCTGCTGCTGCAGCTGCTGCTATATTTTGTTGTTGTAGTTGTTGTTGTTGTTGTTATTGTTGCTGTTGTTGTTAATGTTGTTGTTGTTGTTGCTGTTGTTGTTGTATCCCGACGTACATTACGATCACCCCGACTAAATGGTTAGACAGATAGTTAGACATGTTACCGGCTGACGACTGTCGAACTGTTGCTGCTGCTGCCGACGATGATGATGACAATGACGACGACCTTTGCTTGGTCAAGCTTGGCAATTTTTCCACAAATGAACTCTAGTAGAGCATGCAAGCTGACAAGCAGGCAAACGAGCGTAATTCATTGCCCATTGCCACTCAAGCAGTCCAAAGGATACTTCCTTTGGACTGCCTAACTCACACAGCAGCGGCGTGTGAGCTGGCTTTCGCTTCGTTACGCTTTTCACGCCTTCACACGCCGTTCAGCCGGGTCGGGCGCACTGGCTTCAAGCGACGACAACGACGACGACGACGATGACGACGACAAAGCCTTCACGCTGTCGCGCCGTCATGAAGGTTTTGCCGCTTGTCGCCGGCCTGTTCCAGATGGGCAACGCCGACGAACATTGAACGCGGACGTGGGCCGCGCGTCGCCGATCGATCCTGGCATGCCTGGCCCAACGTTTCCCTCGCATAGTTTGTTTCTGTTCGTGTTACTATCTTGTTTCTGCCTCGCTTCCTCGAACGCTCTCCCAAATCTCTCTACCCCTCTCTCCCGCTATCTTCCTCGCTCTCTCTCTCTCTCTGGATTGCTCTCCGTGGAATAGACTTCACTTGCTCACAGATAAACAGGTGGTTTGTTAGAAGAACTGCGAGATAGTGCAAGGCCGTCTCTTGCCAACTGGTAAACGTAGCTCGGTAGTTGTTGTTGTTGTTGTTGTTGTTGTTGTTGTTGTTGTTGTTGTTGTTGTTGTTGTTGTTGTTGTTGTTGTTGTTGTTGTTGTTGTTGTTGTTGTTGTTGTTATTATTATTATTATTATTATTGTTGCTGTTGTTGTTGTTGTTGTTGTGGTTGTTGTTGCTGTTGTGGTTGTTGTTGTTGTTGTTTTTATTATTGTTGTTGTTGTTGTTGATGTTGGTGTTTCTATACGCGATTTGCAAATAACACAGGGTTACGGCTGGTAGCGGAAGCGGCGTCATTGCGATGCATTTTTGCTGCACCAGATTGCAACTGATTTGAGCAGTGGCTGACAGTTATTTTGCAAGATGCCAGTAGCAATGTATGCGCCATGCTTACGGCGATGCAAAGGTCAATGTCGACAACAACAGCAGCAGCAGCAACTGCAACGACTAAATTAGTAGAAATATAAATAGCGACAACAACAACAACATTAATGAAAATAATAGCAATACTAGTGGCAACAGTAACAACAATGGGAGCGACAGCCATGATGGCTGATATCAATCACACAGGCACTCTCTCCGATATTGCTTCGTAATCGTGGCAGGACCGACGAATTTATTACATGCGAAAGGCTATTATTTAATGTTTAGATTATTGCTAATTGCCGTGGCAGCATCAAGAATAACGCAACATTCTCGTCATCACCACCACTCGTCATACTACGGTAGCAGTCAGCTTATTGGTATTATTTGGTTATCATTCATGTCGGGCTAGCGATCAACTCTACGATTTCCGGCTTTTGCCACTACACCAGAGCTGGGTGGTGAGTTTTCCATTTATCCGCTGGACTCTGCTACCTACTGGTAGATAGGTGGGGCCGTAATTCCAGGACAATTAAATTAAGCAATCATATGCTGTTATTATTATTATTACTATTATTATTATTATTATTTTGGCGTGGTCATGGCTGTGAACGAGCTATGAATATCTCTACCATGGCGAGAATTTTCAAGCTCTCGAGAGGAAATGAAAAATGTCAGCTATAATGAGACGGAAAACAAGCCCGCGTTAGAAGCAGCGCAGAGAAGCTGGAAGGGGTTGTTGTCGTCGTCGTCGTTGTTGTTGTTGTTGTGGTGGTCTCAGCAACAATCGTCAATTCTCCATTATCACAGGTGTCGTCGCTGCAATCATCAGCATCTCGTTGTTATTGTCACTGTAAATAAGAACGATTCCCTTGCTCTAGTCGCCTCGACCGCTTGCAAAGCGAGCGCCCTTTACCGCCCTTTTAATGGCGTCATTTTGCCACTGTTGCAATTGCGGTGACCCCTGTTGTTGTTGTTGTTGTTGTTGTTGTCGTCGTCGTCGCCGCAATTGCTCCTGTTGCCTCAACTGTTTTGGTCACGGAATTGGGGGACCTGTCGCTGCTTCCTGACGTAAGACGCTTTGGATGGAAGAATTGCACTGGATTGAGCCGGCCGATCTACAGTATGAGTGATGCTGTCGCTGACTATATGATGATGATGATGATGATTTTTATTACTGATATTACTGGCTAGTGTTGCCACCCCATCCGTCAGAGTAAACACATATGCATTAATCCAAGTTAAAACAAAAAAGTCCACCTACCAAGACAGAAGGAGACGGACTGACTGACGCACTGCCAGACAGGCGAACGAAAACCTCTCCGTGGATTTGTCGGCCTGTCGGATTTCCGTCGGATTGCTATTTTTCGAGCTAGTTCTTTTATTTTTGCTCATGGTGCACAGCTCACCTGACCTACTGTGTTGACAGCGGCCGCAACAACAACAATAACAACAGCAAAAACAACAACAACAATAACAACAACAAAAACAACAACAACAACAACAGCAGCAGCAGTGGCAACAACAACACCAAAAACAATAACGGCAGCAACAACAACAACAACAACAACAGCAACAACAACAACGCTGCTGTGACCGTTGCGCTGATAGTTTGGCGCTGGCGCCGGCAGAAGTGCTGAGCAATTAATTAATTACTCTTATTAACTAATGAGTTGTTGATGGCATCATTCATCAATTCATGAATCATGATAAATCATGTCTGGCCTTGACCGAACGTGGAAGGAGGTGGTGAATTAGTGGTTGGCTGACAGATACATAAATACCTAGATAGCTCACGGCTATCATTTCCTGCTCTGCTTTGAATGCAGAATTCGACGAGGAATCAAACACGAGAGAGAGAGAGAGTGCATCTGTTGATTGTGGTTTTAAGCGCCTACTGTGTATACAGTGCACACTAATAAACGGCTGTACTGTCTTCTTCGAACGACACGCCTGCAAACAGTCTACACAACACAGTTGATTGTTCTTATGATATGTATCATTCAATAGAATGAGTAAAATAAACAAATAAATTCTGATGGTATTGACAATAGCTGAAAACATGAAACATGATAGATCGATAAACCAGCAGTGAATGACTACGTGGACTCGGTTCATGAATCAAAAGATACATTCATGTTGACAGATCCTTTTTAAATGTGGATACATATATAGGTCTATTATTACGCCTAGTGTCCGCGATATCCAGACAGTTAGAACCAGTCCGGAGAGTTTAATTAATTGTTGTATCCACTTACGCATCGTTGAATAGATGATTGATTGACTAATTAACCCGTTATAGATACTTGACCTACATTAGTAGACAGCTGCGTGAATGACTTAATTGATGCTCGATCTCTACGAGCGAACGCATGGATTGATACCAACACTAAACCGGAGCCAAAGACGAGTTGAGTCTTCACTCAAAGTATTGCCTCCCGAAATGATGCAAACTGGGTGATTGTCGTGGGTGCGAGCAGTTGCATTGCGTGATGCCGAACATGCATATTAGGTAGGATACACGAGTGAGCCGATTGAGACTGCACGCACATACGCACACACACAATGCGTTCAATGCATGCGAATAAATGTGATTTTACATTAATCACTACTATATTAATCACTAGTTCGATGCAGAATGACATCATGCCAATATCAGTATGTATTGCCTGAGAGAGTCATACCCCTTAAAACTTCACCTTCTATTGGGCGGAACGACAGCGGTGTCGAAGCTGAACTTCGGGAAAGTAGTAACAATATGATAGAGAAACGGTGACTCAAAAATTTCAAATCAATAACATATCACAGTGGTCAATGTCCTATACAACGCTGGACTAAATGATCGTTTGCGCGCATACACACAACCAGCCGAATAGCCTATGCAAGTATTTCTTCCATGGACAGCAGTGGAATTAACAGTTATTGCTGCGTATACCCGTGGAAGCCCTCTGGGATTGGAGCTGGCTTCACAGAAACATCACTTCTTAATGGCCACAGAGCCACCACCTTACTCTTATCCTCACTCTTATCGGCTGGAGGAGGCTCCTCCAGTCTTCTTGACAAAAACATCATGATGCACCTTGCACGTTCGGTAATTGTAAAAAAAAAATAACAATACGATTTGCTAGTACAGTTCAATAAGACGTCCAGGTGATCGAAGAAGACTCCTGTGCACAGCAGTCGTTGTGGTATCAGGGCACTAGAATAGGAGAACCCGTTGAGTTCATAGAATAAGCTCTACGAAGATAATAAACGTTATACACAACGTTAAACAAGCATGTCTCGTTGCAAGCAGGCAGCCTCAAGCTGAAATGCTTCTGCGTTGCGTCATAACGTTACGGGTGTGCACAAAACATTCTCCTTTCATCGGCGCCATCCCCCCTAGCCCTGCTATAAGACAAATGACGAGCAACAGCAGAAGTAATCGGGTGAAGATGTAGCATTAATAGCTATAGTAGTTATAAAGAGCCACAAGTTGCACAAAGGGAAGAAAGGCGGCAAGAGAGGGAGAGAGAGAGAGCTAGACCGGTATATCGAAAGAGCACTTCATACGGGTAGACCTTCCGCGCGATTCAGCAGCAGCGCAGCAGGATCGAGCGTCCACTCCTTTGGACACGCTTGGCCTACAGAGCGATTTCAGCTGCCCAGCAGCGGTGAGCCGCTGGCCCTTCTATTGGCGACCTTGGCCACCCCCACACCCCTCCGCCTCCGCCGCCGTCTACAGCTTCCTGCAGCGCACCACTTCTGCGCCGCCGCACCACGTCTGCTTCTGCGGCAGTCGTCGCAAACCCCACCCGGGGGTTTGCTTTCTCCCCCCCCGTTGGACTGTGGCCGAACGAACGAAGCCGAAAGAGCCTAAAGGAACCGCGCCACTCACCGACAACGTCGATGTGTGAACACTTCGCTGCTCATCGAGTTCTCGACTTGGTCACATCACAACTGAGGCAGCGATACGGGCAATACACAGCAACAACAACAACAACAGCAACAGCAACAACAACAACGACGGCAACAACAACAACGTCGAACCAAACCCCCGCCCCCTCCCTGTGTCTTCACTGCCAACGCCATTGACGTTCACAACTGACAGTAACTAGCTTTCCCAATGACTCGATGATCTGGTAAGCGAGTCGTATGTGGCGACTGTAGACAGATTTTGTAGACGACAGAGACACAGTGCAGCAATCGTGTCGGCGGCAATAGCCAATGGTGCACTGGTGGCTTATCTAGCGAGCTGTGCAGAACAGCTCAGAAACTCTGGAAGGCTGCACCAACTAGATTAGAATTAAAAACATTTTTAAGGAAGGTTGTTTTTAATTCTAGACCATCCTCCGTGCTTGGAGCTTAACCTGAGGTATATCTTCAATGCACCGAGGGCCGGATATGCTAAGATATCTAAGGTTTTCCCAACAGCCCTTTTGGCAGCATAGACGCTGATTCTCAGCGGTATGATTTATCATCTGTTCTCAACGAACATCGCTCAAAGAAAATTTGATCAACAACAATAATCGAACCGGCGGCACGCCGGTAGATGACAACCATGACTAGCGCACTAGTCCCCTAGGCCGTCGAGCCCGGCGGCGTGGTGGCATGCGTCTGCGCCTCGTAATCGGAGGAGACACATAGGTGCGCGGGTTCGAACCCCACCGTTGCACATTTGTATTTATGGGGGTCCGTCTATAAAGCAATGCGAAAAGCAGTTTCATGGACGTTAAATCTTGGCTGAGAGTCAGCCCCGAAAGGATTTTTTTTTAGTCCCCTAGACCACGCGGTCTTCAAAATTCGTCTGCCAATGCACGAATGCGTCAAGTGATACTGCCTTTAAGCAATGGCTGGAGGGGCGTAAGTTCATTATATTCTCCTACAACGTCCTTCTCAATACTAACTCAACCCAACCACCTGGCTGAAGAAAGCCAGGTTTTCAATTGCCCTTGCATGATACACAACAAGGCCACGCACAGGCGTGCCACGCATTCCTGGAGCAACCTCCGAATGTGTCGTATATGATATGCGCAGATGATCTTTCATGAGTGGGTATTAAGATACAGTTGCCATATAGGTATGAATGACTGTGCATACGAGTATACGCATTTTCTGCTTTGTCAATCGATGTGTATATTATATAATGCATTGCTGGTCGCGTGTTACGTTTCTTAGTATTACACTATACATATATATATATAATATATATATATATATATATATATATATATATATATATATATATATATATATATATATATATATATATATATATATATATATATATATAAATATATATATATATATATATATATATATACACATACAGATATGCGTGTATTCTGAATTACTTCTTGAGCACAACATAATCTTGTTGATTTCTGTCCTTTCAGGTAAGCGTTGGTTTGAAAAAAAACATGCACCACATAGATAAAGGCACAGGCAGATACCGAACGTACGTATGCTTTTTAATATATATATATATATATATATATATATATTTATATATATATATATATATATATTATATATATATATATATATATATATATATATATATATATATATTTATTTATTTATACATATATCCGTACCTAAGGACACAGTTGTCAGCCTGAGTAATCAAATCAAAAGCGCACATGCTAGGCGAAAAATAGCGACATGATAAATGCGTTGCGGGCAACCGGTTTGTTACGGTGTTGTTTTGAGCGTCTTGCGTAAATTGGTACGGCCTAACCTCTCTCGGCCTGAATCTGACAAATTGAGAAAAAATAAATGCCAGCAGAAACGGTAAAAACAGCCGGCTTAGGCTACTATACAATATGTGCTCATTCCCTGTGCCCTGTGCCCTGTCGCCATTCCCTGTGCCCGGATCGGGACCCTGTTAGATGATGAGTCGGTAAGGATTGCCGTCGGACTTCGTTTGGGAACAGACATTGTATACACTCACACCTGCGTCTGCGGAGACGTCGTCGGGCCAGACGGACGCCACGGGCTGTCCTGTATCGTCAGCGCAGGTAGGCGAGCAAGACACCAAGCCCTGAATGAAACCTTCAGTCGAGCTTTACGATCCAGTGGTCTGCCGTGCGTCCTTGAACCCGTCGGGCTAGACAGGGAGGGCGGCAAGAGACCTGACGGGCTGACCTTAACTCCGTTCGAGAGCGGGTGCATGCTGGTTTGGGACGCGACAGTTACTGACTCATTAGCCCCTTCAATGGTCAGTGCTGGCGCGGCCCGGGCTAGTCATGCTTCGGCTCTCGCCGAGGCAAACAAGGTTAGAAAGTACCAGAACATCGGGTACCCGTACAAGTTTTATCCCTTTGCCTTCGAGACCCTTGGCGGGCCCGGTCCATCCACTCGAAGTTTGCTACAAAAGGTCGGGAAACGCCTGATTCTAGCCAGCGGAGACAAACGAGCGGGTGATTTTCTCAGACAGCGCCTGTCGCTGGATGTGCAACGGGGCAATGCGGCCTCGGTTCGGGGCACTCTCCAGAAATGGCTGGTCCCTACACTGGACCCCCCGTAACGGTGCACACGTTCGCAGGGACTCAAATGTCATGTTCCCACCCTGAATGATTGATTATATTGAATAAATGCATTATCTATATATATATATATATATATATATATGTGCTCATCATCATTTGGTGGGTTCGAGCCAAGGATTTCACCAAGTTAGCGATCAACGTCGGTGCCGGTTCTGCTCGCAGGTATGGGCTAAATACCACGCAGCGAGCTGCCAGAGGCATCGGCGGTCTTTGCATTTTTTCGCCCGGTGGGACGGTCGCTGAAGTGTTCAAATTGTATATAATGAATGAATTATATTGTAATTATGTACCATCTTAAAATGCAATGTTATTTGCGAAATAAACAATATGTGCTGTATTGTAGTATGTACCTTCACCCCCCCCCCTCTTATTCGTACATTAATCTGCATGGTAGCTTTTCGAAAATCGATGATGATGACCATAGAATTGGTAGTAACAATCATAACGTATTATGGTCTGCTGACATTACGTTATCAACTCTAGATACAACCGACACTTTCTGCTTCTATTTTAAATTTCCCAGTATTGCCTTCTCCACAGAAATTTCCATAAACATCAACCAATATTGTTTCAATAGTTTGCCGTCATTCATACATGATAGTGGTACACGTATGCGCCAGGTTATTCGGCAGAGAGTTGTGCGATTTTGTTGTTGGCAAGCTTTTTCTGTCTACCAGAGTCACGGGCTAGGCAAACTTCACGCGTGTTTGCTTTCTAAACATTTGATAGGATGTTGAGAGCTCTGCGCTAAACGGGACATTTTCAATTATCTGACCAGGTCAGTAGTTTCTTTTTTTGCGCAGCTCTGCATAAGGCATAGGTTGGTGACACGTATATATATATATATATATATATATATATATGTGCAAAGCAATCTTTTTACCAGAATAGGGATTCCAGATCACTCAGTTTCGCGTGAAGTCCGCAGTGGGGTAGGCAGTATGTAACAGTGCGCCCGTGGTGACAGGCGTGTCGTCACACAGTGTGTTGCCGGATAGCCGAGACTGCTCGCTTCTTTGCATTGTAGCCTTCACCGTCGTGATACGACACAAAGGTCAACTACCCGACGTCCTTGACAACACCGCGTACGCGCTTTTATGTTGGTTACTTCCGTCTATGCATTATCCGTACGCATTTATGCAAAATGCAGTGCACACATGCATTTGCATTTTGCGGCATACCCAAAAAAAAAATACGAAATGTTATTTGCAATCGTTGGAATTTAACTCTCAGTTGTTCGACCTGCTTTTGCTAAGTCGGAGTAATCGTATCATTTCGAGGTACGACACTTTCACAGCACGTAACTGGCGTTCGTTGTAGAAACGCGTTTATTGCGGCAGCTAATATCAGAAGCTCAACACAGCTGGCTGCTTGAACGGCCGTGATATTGAGAACGCTCAAAGTGGCATCCGTAGCTGCCTACGGTATATCTAAGTGAGGTGGAAGCATCTTAACACTTCGTAGAAATTACGGCAGTTGGCTAGGATGACTTTTCGTTGGGTGTAGACCGCTTTAATGTACCGCAAACATCCTCCATAGATACGTTCCAGCACGAGTATTTCAGAAAAATGTCTCTAATTCACAGAGCATTTTATTTATTACTAGCTATGCCTAATCAGGCCTTGCAGAAATCGATCCATCCATGTCGGCATCTCGACACTCGCTACAGTGTTTTCAGATATCATGATCTAGTATGTTGGTCTGCTGGGTTTCATGGAGTCCCAGAGAGAACTGGAAATGTTGTCGTTGTGGTGGTTCATGCCCCCTGTTTCACCTCAAAAACTGTTCAAAATCCGTGTCGCTCTCTCTATATATATGGCTTTGGCTATATTACTGTCTTTATATACATATATATCTATATATATATATATATATATATATATTTTTTTTTTTTATAGAGGTAACTGGTAAAATGCGTTATGCACACCGGGCGACGTTGTTAAAGCCTCGGTAGTGTGGGACTCGCACCCACTAAAATCCAGTCGTCCTCTTTGCCCCTTGACGGGGGGTGGCCGCAGTACTGTCTTTTCGAGATTACTTCACCTGGCCACTCTTCTTGCCATTTAGGCTGCTCGGCTTTGTGCGGCGGTTATTTTCGCCTCAGAGATACCTTGTGCAAATCTTCTTACTAGAATCCAGGACTTGTGATCTTTGAGGAGCGCCTCTACAAGGGCCTGGCATGTATGTTTATATATATATATATATATATATATATATATATATATATATATATATATATATATATATATATATATATATATATATATATATATATATATATACACAATAACCGCCGCTGCATGGCTAGACGTGCTAGCTAAAGGTTCGAGGCTAGCTTTTGGTGGCTGTCAATACCAACTGCTGGCGCGTCGACGCCGACCAGGGCTTGATTGAGAGGAAAGAGAGGGATGGCCATCGTTTCGTTTTTCATTGTCAAAACGAGACTGACGTCTTAACCCTTTTGACAAATTGACGAAATTAAACAAAATCAAGCAAATGGACAGTGCGTGCCTGTTTACTGCCGGTCTCTCGATGGCACAGCTTCACAAACTTCGCCTGACAGGCGTGCGTGAACCTCGTCGTGACGCCTTGAAATCAATCGCTCAGATGCAACTGCGACATGCTGCCATTTGGAGCGTTGAGAGTGGATCATCTTGCCAATTGTAACCATTGCCTTCTGGAGTAAAGCTTCAGCAAAAATCGGAATAACAGTCGCCAACAGAAACAGCAACAACAGCAACAACAATACTAACCATAATGACAATATCCTGATGACTCAATCAAGACGGACCGCCGATAGAGTAATAAGGTAAATGAATAAGATCTCAGTCAGCTGAAACCCATTTTTTGTTGATGCTCGTTTGAAAATTGTGAATTGCAACACTAACGACTGGGGCCAGCCTTCGTCCTAACGATAGACTAGGCGTAGCCTTTGATGGGGATCGTTAACAGAAGAGAGGATAGCGGATGGCACCATATGCAGAATGATGGGAACAAAAATGGCTCACTCTGTATATATATATATATATATATATATATATGTGTGCTCGTGCGTGCGCGACGAAATGCTTTGTTCAATTGAATTGTTGTGATTTATTTTGTGTTTGATTTGAATTTTTAGTTTCTTGGATACCTTTTTTGGGATCTCTCAATTCTTGTAGTCATTATGGAAGAATAAGAAGAAAAAGAAGAAGAAGAACTAAAAACGAAATATGAGAAGATTATGTCGATGGTGGTTGGTACTAAATCGGAGTTCATACAAAAACAACCTGCTAACTGAGCAGATCTTTAGCAGAATGATTATAAGCTGATTGCTGATGCATAGTTGGGCAACGTTTTTCTTTGTCCAACCACTACCACCACCATTACCTGTTCATCGTTGAATATTTCGTTGTTCTTTTATTACCAGAGCAAAGCGGCAAAAGACGTTGAATCGATTACTGCAGACGAAGAGAAGGCAGCGAAAAGTAGCCAAGCCACACAATAAAGTTATCCAGAAACGTACACAGACTAACAGTCCGCCTGTTTTTGACAACATACGTATATCTATCGCTTTTGGCAGATTCTGCTTTGCGCACATAATGCTTGCATGTGTACATCAGTACAAAGAACTGCAATTACCTTTCGATCATTTTTGTTAGTTTACCAAACTGTCCACAGCAATATTGCAATACTGCAGACACTTAGACAAGTCCAATGCTATAATATAGACCTTCTGACGTTTTTTTTTTTTCAATATGGTTACATTGTCTTCCAAAACAAACTTAAATTGAATTGCGTGAGAAAAACAAAAGAGAAAAAAGCATACCTAGGTATATATACAAATGAGAAACATAATATATATATATATATATATATATATATATATATTCCGCTGCGTTGCTCGCTGCGCGTTTTAATTCTAGCACTTTATTGAGAAAGCAGTGTTATAATAATCATCATCGTCATCACCATCATGTAGATTGTTTCAATAAAGATTAAATAGAAAGATGCAAAATACACACCGTCATTGTCACTGCCGCCGACTGTTAAAGCCACGGTAGTGTGGGACTCAAAAACCCACAAAAAATCCAGTCGTTCTCGTTGGTGGCCTGTCTTCTCTGTTACTGTCGTATTATTATTATTTACATATCTAATTACCGTCTATTGTCTTCTCGAGAATACTGTTACCGATAATGATGTTGATGTTAATGAGGTATACATCATTACCTAAATATAATAAATATATATATATACATATTCATATAATATATATATATATATATATATATATATATATATATATATATATATATATATATATATATATAGGTAATGATGATGAGGTCTAGATAATAGACGACGGGACGAAGTTGGCAGGCTGCGTCCCTTTGTTTTTTATATGCAGTCTCGTCTATAACCTAGGCATGCGTGCATGCTCTTCGTGTCGGCGTCCCTGCATGCCGTGTGTTTCCGACCGGATACGTAATACGGCCATGACCGATCAGTGATGTGCTAATCAATCGAACGATTGATAACAATGATGATAGATCTATCGCCCGCTGGGAGGAGCCCGATCGGAAGGCAACAATTAGTCAGTAATCGTATGACGCCGTCGGATGATCGAAGTATAGGATCGAAGCATTCTGAAAGTAAAGTCTATTTTTGTTACAGGAGCCAGGAACAAAAAAAAAGTATATAACTCCCACACCCTACCCATTAGTCTGGGTAGGGTGTGGGACTCTCAAACCCACTAAAAACCTGGTGTGTTCCCCTAACCTACGCGACCGGGATATTTGTGGTATTACTTCAGTGTGTAAATCCTAATGTGTGAATTATAATGTCGATCAATCGATGATGTCGATGATGTTGACCACAAGGAAAGTAAAGTCTAAGTTCTCCTAAACCCCAGCAACTCCCATCGACTTGAATGAGGGGTGCTTAGTTGGATGAGATTGTTTTTCATGTTTGTTCTGCTGCTCATCTTTCTATCATGTTCCCGAATTTCGAATGCCGCCGATAAATAGAATGAGTTAATCGCAGTTACGCGTTAGACTGTTTCTCGCCTTCTGCTATATCTACCGCAGGCACCGGTAATCACACTGCGTATAGCACTGTGGCGAAGTGCGACGCATTGAGGCGTTGGATCTGTTGTTGCTGCTGCTGCTGTAACTTGGGTTGTAGCCAGCCATAAGTAACATATCGCTGGCATATATCGATTATATTGAGACGCACTCATGCGTACTCTGGCCGATAATGTAACGACATCTCGTCACTGCACTAGTATTTGCTAGTAACGTACTATATATATATATATATGACGCGACTTATAATCAAACGGGTTTAGGACATGCGCGTCAAACCGGTGGCAAAACCCTTGAGTGACTTCAGCCACAAGATCCGTCAGACTCTCGCCACTTCTCCCAAAAGACCTATAGTACTGTTGTTTGACCAATAGTACGGATATTTGGGCCATTAGAGAGTGAAGCTTAGAGGGGGAAGGTGTGTTTGGTGGGTAGGGGTTTCTCTCGGACCAACATCCAACCACTGGAGTCGAGTCCTACGCGGCTCGAGAGGGGCAGCATGTCCCATTCGTGGCAATAGTGTGAAAATGCATTCACCCTCCTTAATTAAAAACGGAAAAACAAATATAAATATATGACCGTTGCCGAAACTTACACGTTACCCAGCGGCATATATGTTGTTCTTCTGCCGCAGTGAAGGTAACCTGTAAAAACAACTTACAGGTGTTGTTGCTATATATATATATATATATATATATATATATTAACAACGTTTGACAGCGTGTTATGCTATCGCTTACGCAAGCATAATCTCGGCAATTAGTTGACTGCAACGACTTTTCTGCAACTGCCGATAGAGACAGAGTTGCCACACCAGGCGCGCAATCGCTTTTCGCTTGAGTTCACCCATAGCGGCGGTGTGGCGAAAGCCTTTCTGCTATCATGTACTACGCACAGATGCACACGCCGCAACGCGTGCTAATCTTCCCATAGAATAGCTTCAATTTCCAATAGATCATCTAGTTTTACTTGTTTGCTCAGCACGCAATATGGGGGCGGCCGCGATTAATTTGCAAAACCAGCCTTACTCACTGGTGATTGTTGCCTACAATTAAGAATATTTAGACACCGCTGTGGTAGTTAGCCGGGCTAGTCGGGTAAAACTGGATACAGTACACCGCAACAACAACAGCAGCAGTGGCGATTCAAAGGCTTGTTATATTCATTCACGTTCGATATGGCGAGTCTAACGCGCAGAAAAGACCAGCGAAAGTGGCCATTTTAGAACGTGCAGCAGTGTCCCAGACGACACTTCACGTGAAGCTGTAATTCATACAACAACAACAACAGAAGCAGAAGCAGCAGCAGCAGCAACAACAACAACAACCAACACACACAACAACAACAACAACAACAACAACAACAACACAACAACACAACAACACACAAACAACAACACAACAACACAACAACAACACAACAACGAACAACAACAACACAACAACAACAACCAACAACAACAAACAGCGACAGCAAACAAACAACGACATCAACAGCCAACAATACAGCACAACAACCAACACAACACATCAACACCAACACAGCGTACAGCAACAACCAACAACAAACAACAACAACAACAACAACAACAATAACAACAGGGCAATCTCTCTCCACCTTTGTGGCGATGGGGACCGACACTTCAAGCATGCCGAATATGTATACAGTATGTGCTCATATGCATGTATGTATGTATGTAATCATATACAATATATTTTTCCGACTACAACTGTGTGTTGTTGGCTTTGTCGGCTATAGCCGTGGCGCTGTGCGTTGGTGCCAGTGCGTTTAACAATAGACACGCCAATCGGCTATGTTGTTATTAGCAGCAGCAGATTTGCGACATCGAGAAGAGAGATGGTGCTTTGCGAATCGATTCGGTTCGCTGGCCAAGACGAAACGCGGCTAGTAGGCAAAATCAGGTGGTTCTATCAATCGATTGATCGGTAAAAATAATAGCACTTAATAATGTTTGCCGTTATGTCATCTCCCCATCTGTCAAAGCCAACCGCAGCACCAGCAACAATAAGAACAACAACAACAACAGCAACAGGAACAACAATAGCACCATCAGCAACAACAACAACAACAATAACATCAACGCTCGCGCTAAAAAGTACAGCAGTAGAAACAACGACAGGGTTGTAGCAAGAAAAACAACAGCTACAGTCATCGAGGTAGCAATTATTGTTGCCTTTCTCAAGTGACGCTGCTGCCGATCATGTCATGGCGGCAAAAGGTGACGACTTTAGATAGCAGATCATGCATAATTCAGTTCGCTTGCTGTTTGCCTGTGGCAACTGTGGATCGGCGGAAAAAACGCACACAAAAATTCCGCGCAAGCACCCACAGCCCTCCCCTATTGCACGGTTATAAAATCTGCCTCTATCCTCTGACATTTTCATTGGCAACTGTTGTAGTTTCAATTTGAAGCCATACTTATATATGTATACATATATATATATATATATATATATATACGCGCGTGTGTGTGTAGATGTGTGTAGTGCACTGAAAAAGAAATACACACCTTTTCAGTGCACTACACCCACACACACTTCATGTATACAATACTTCCATTATGCCACGTGAGGCAACAATGACATACATTTTTATCTATTTCGTTCTGTCTTTCTATCTACGGGTATATACATATAAAGAGAGAGAGAGAGAGATAGAAAAAGCTTGAAAGCGTTTTCCGGCTTCATCTCCAAACCTATAACCCGCATCGTTTTATTATAAATATATACTTTTTTTACTCGCAGTAAAACAATTTCAATTCTCCGAGCAAAGCATTCATATCGGTACAGGCTCTAGCTCAATACAAAACCGTGAGCCGCTGCAGCGTCCCCTTGTTGTGTCGAGAGAGAGAGCTTCTGCGGTAGGAAAATGTTGGCCCGTTTGTCCCCAGTGGCGGCAATCTTACTTCGTACGCCTTTTCCAGAAGGAGTACGGGGAGAGGCGAGCCTAAAGTCTCGAACGCAAGAGGCAAGAGCTGGAATTCAGTGCTGAGACTAGAATTTTCGCTAACCCTTGCCTGCCTACCCTGCATGACCACGAGACCAAGCCGAGCCACGGAGACCCCGACTCCCCCCTGCCGACTGTGGGAGTGCTGAGCGCATCGGTCTTCGTTTCACTTGAGAATAACGCCTGGCTCGACATGCATAAGTGTCAGGACGTGTGGTAGGCGGCCGTCGATCCGACCAAGGCCGGTGAGTTCTTGAACTTGCGAGAGTTGCGAACTCGCCCCCCTTCCCCCGAATTACGAGGAAGCCCCGCAATTCGAAGCGCTGCGCCGAACTTCTTGTTAACGGCAAAGATGTTGCGTACTGTGCGGCGGCCGTGCCGTCCTAAAAGGCTGGCGGGATGCCCGTAGCCGCACGTATGAAGCTCGAAAAGAAACGCGCACCTAAGTGGGGTCCGACACTAATTCTCGGGGATGCGTTGTCCAACAGAGTACCCAGGTTGCCGACAAGAAGAGCGTGAAGCCCTACCGCTGTTCGTCATGCAAAACAGCCAGAAGTCGACCTGATTCGGCGAAAGTGGGAGAACCCGCGAGAAGTTGTTCAAAGCATGCGTTGTTTGTTAACTCGTTGTATCCGTTGTGTCTGGTTGCGGGGGTCTTTGGGTACGGAACCGATCGGTCGAAGCGATGGCGCTTATTATGTATCTCCCGGACAATGAGATGCAGTCCCACGCGTCGTTGTCTAGGAGCTGGTAATTTACATCAGATGAAAAGTGGCCAATATCGGGCTAGCTATCGCGTCTGGGACTTTGAGCCTGCTGAGGGAAACGACCGACAAACGCAACTCTGTTCTTCAGCCTGTAAAGGTTATTGAAGGTTGAGCCGTTGAGAGATAGTGTCCGTTCGACCGGTTTGTCGCTAATGTGTCGCGGCCTGCGGTAGGTGTTGATGACGGCTAGCAGCTGGGAAGCATGTGCTCAGTGAGAGGGTTCTTCTGAGGGTTAACGCAGTCGGTTGT
The DNA here is from genome assembly GCA_003439945.1 of Dermanyssus gallinae. Taxonomy (NCBI): domain Eukaryota; kingdom Metazoa; phylum Arthropoda; class Arachnida; order Mesostigmata; family Dermanyssidae; genus Dermanyssus; species Dermanyssus gallinae. The sequence continues at coordinate 764,731 of QVRM01006598.1, read as the reverse complement.
GCGGGCGGCGGGGAATACCAACCAGTTCAAGTCGTTGGGGACAGCGGTGGGACGTTTCTCACGCAGGATTGCGTAGTAACCGGCCTCCGATGGCCAATTGGATTTGTCCGGCGCTGGAGATATGGCGGCGCTTTGTGTCACTTTGACGAGAGCTTGTCTGTCTGTGTTTGCTAAAGACGAAGTTGGCTGACGCCGGACTTGGGAATTGTCGAGGCCATAATCGACCATACCTGGCTGCAGGGCCCGAATAGGGCCTGCAGGTTGCTGCGATTGATTTTGCGGAGTGTCACTCCAGACGACGAGGTTGTCGTCGACTTCAATCTCGACCAGTATTGTGTCGGTTTCGGGCGGCGGTGAGGTGTACGTGTTGTTGACTGAGACGGGTGTTGGCGTGTCATGGTATGCCGCAAGCTAGGCTAGACATGGTGGTTGTGCTTGCGTAGCTTTGGTATGCCATGATTGGAGGCTGATTGGGACACGCATTCAACGCTCACTGAATACGAGAACGTCCAGCTAATGTAGCGTTGAAATCAACAGTTGAAGGGCCTAGTCAAACTAGAAATAGATTATATATATATATATATATATATGTGTATGTGTGTGTGGCAGTATATTTATATCGGGGTGTCTCAAAGCTGGGGCGACTGGGAGTTTTACTTGGTGAGATGGGCATCTGCGGACAGCGGCCCCTTGTCGTCGCCATGGGTGTAATGGACAGTGTCGTTTTGGCACGCCCAACAATTGTGGGTGCCCAACCAACATGCAAATACACTGTTGATGCTACTGCTGCTGCTGCTGCCTCCGACGACGATATCTGGCCAGCGGGGGCTTAACCCCGATGAGATCCCGCGGCTTCGGCATCGTATAGTACGTCTGTTATAGTGCGTAAAGCGGAGTGGGCGGTGGTAGACACGCACGATCATAGCTGTAGTTTCTGTTTGACGGTGGTGGGTGCCGATCTGTGGTTATATTGCTTGTGGTCTATAGAATTTGTATGCTGAATTTCAACTTGATGATGCTCCAGTTAAATCTCATCGTAGGCTCATATTTAATATTTGATATATATATATATATATATATATATATATATATATATAAATAAATATATTTATTTAAATAAATATATACAGTATTGACCTTGTCTTACATAAATATACGCCTCCCTCATTCTCTTTCTTCATCTCTCGATGAAGGGGTGCAACGAGTGTGATTGCATGTTTCACCCCCCCCCCCCCCCCATCATGACACCATAATGTGCAACAAAGCGTTCATTGTTGTTACCGATTGCGTGCTGGTTGCCCAATGCTGTGCTTGACGACGACGACAACACCAACGACAGCAACAACAACAGTAACAACAACAATAACAACAACAACAACAACAGCGACGACAATAACAACGTCTAATCTCCAATGCCGCCAGCGTTATATTGTCGCCACTGTCCGTCAGCAGTTTGCCATTGTTGTTCGTGTGCCTTTGCCTATTGCTATTTATTTGCCTCTCTGCCTAGCTATCTATCTGTGTATTTGTATATAACGCGACAGGAGATATTAGGTACGCGAAGTATTACTGTTGTAACTTTTTGGTTTATTTTTGTAAAGTTTGCCCTTTGCGAGTTGTTTCCTCTGGCACTGTTTCCCACCCAAAAAACAGGATGAAGAAAAAATGCAAATGGTGATGATGAAAAGATCAGACAAGGCAATCCTGCGTTCTTGGGATCCTTCTGCCGAACAGAAGGTCCGGTGGAATAATCCATAATGGGTTGCCGGTGCTCGAGACGATACGTCGAAGCCAAATGTAAATAGCAGCAGCAAAAGACGCTACACCATTACGGTTGAGCAAAAAAACCGTCGCATCCGACGCCTGGCGACTGAGCAGTTCTGCGATTACAGAAGTTTTAAAGAAAGAGTTCGTTCGATATCCCTGCATTTGGTAGCGACGGCAAATCGACGGCGCTACGATTCGTCAACGTCACCAATTGTAGAGATTTCTTTGCTGTTGTTTTTCTTCGTGTCACTGTTGCTGCTTGTGCATTAATTTGCTTGTTGTCTACTTTGTAAACATGCGCATAGTAGAACGCCACTGCGCCACCAAATACGCTGCTATGAAAAGACAAACGTCACCACCAGCAAACACAAATCAATTGCAGACGCGCGGCAATAGAGAACGAACCTTAATGACAATTATCGACTATATGTTGTCAAGCTAAGCCGGTGTATTTCTGCTACCAATTGCCAATTGATGGTGAATAAGCAAACCCATATATACATAAGTATATATATATATATATATATATATATATATATATATACATGTCTGTACTGAGTTTTTGCAATTATGTGAGCCAAAATATATGCACCCGTAAAATACTTTAATTAGCATTATAGTCCCTTCTCGACAGCAAAAGAGGAAAGAACTCAATTCAGCTAGTACATACAGGCAAACATTGTACCACTCAAAAAGCTATACTTTCAGGCGCTGCTAAATAACCTTTTGAAGAGAGGGTAATTGCTTAGTTGATAACTTAAGATCACAACACTCCTCTCATAAAAGAGGTAATCGAATTAGACAACTGCGCTGGTTTAGCGCAAACGCCGGGAAAAATAATAAACATGCACCAATATGTCAATATTTATAAGAGACTCCCTACAGAAATAAAGCTAAAAGATAAACCTGTATCAACGCAAAAGCAGATAATTAAACAATACTTAGAGTCCCTTTGCCCCAAACAACTTGAAAAGCTGTTGACTTTTCTCTGACCATAAACTGAATGTCTGTGCCTGAATATATGACAATATAATACGTAAAACACCCAATACATCTTCTAGGCAATTGTGGTAGTACACATAACAGTACACTTGCATACCTCTGCATAACGGGGCCAAGCTCTAACGGATGTAACTCGAACAATGTAAAATTATCCATAAATGTGTGTCTTATAAGATTAAGAAAAAATATATATATGCATATATATACAAACATATGCAGTTTTATACAGATATACTATGTGAATAAATGTGTATATAGCACGATGTTGGTAGAAGTGTTCTTAGAAGATATGTGTGTAGTTAACTAGAAGTTTTAGCTTACTGTTGTTATAGCTAATCTCGCCGTTGCAACTGTAAAAACAGTTGTTACCACTGTTTCCGTCGTTGTTGATATGCTCGCACTAGTATCGTGCATCTGGTGACATGACATATCGCTGCCGTGTGTTTATTTCTGGGCTCTGTGCCCGTCTTCCCTATTACTTTCCTGTAGAGATAGTGCAGCCGATAATGAGGCTCTCGTTTAAGAATTTTTATTTTTGCTATTTGACTAGCGTGTCGGGGCCGTTTTTGGCCATATCGCAGTTATCATTGTCGTGGTAAAACCACCAATCCGGGGATGCAAAATAACCCTCTCTTTAACTTAAGTGAGGGCTGTTAATCTGTATATATATATATTACTCAAGGACGTGTAGAAGTACTCTTGTCGTTATGACTATTAATCCAAGGCAGCAGGCATCCCGATTAGTACTCCTGATTGACCAGGGATTATATATATATATATATAAATATATTATATATATATATATATATATATATATATATTCTTTTAAACGGCCTGAAGTACCCTCTACAAAATCTAAAAATGCGTCTGGAAGGGCATGCAGAACATCCACGTTACCTCATGTGCGCTATGCAGCAAAAGCTGGGAAAACCTAAGCAGAGCTGCAAAAAGTTCTCCCGCGGACCAGAGGAGCAGCCGACTAGTTAGATTCTCTGGGACTTAAGAGTATAAGAACTTCTAGAATCTTCAACGATACCCCTCAGTTGAGGTCAGGACAGAGGGACTACTAATCACTCAGAACAGATATCCTAGACAAATGGAGGAGCCAACAGTGGGAAGCAATCAAGCTGGACTACCCTAGATACGTGGTCAATACGTGGAAAATCCGTGCTCTCTGATCTACACGTGCTTAATAGGTCTCGGTAATATTGTTGTCGTTAATCTTGAACATATATAGAATATGCTGTATATTCGTATCCAGAAAATATCACCGTCCCAGCACCTAAATAGCTGGCGCTGACCGACACGTCTCATGATAATATATATATATATATATATATATATATATATATATATATACAGTGTGCTGCAAGCATTGAATTCAACTAGTGAGTCTATTGTCTGAACAATAACACTGTACATCCATCATCATAGGCCATTGTCATTAACCATGACAGCAGCCGCGTCAGCACTGGTTCAGCAATTAGCTTGAGCAGCGTTACGTGACGCTAATCGCAGGGTGGGTGGAGCAGATCATTAAGCGATACTAACAGCAGCCTACAACAACAGCAGCTAATTATCATCATCATTCTCATCGCCTCATGACTACGTTTACCAGCAACAACAACAGCAATTAGCAAACAACCCTAACCGCAGCATCGACGGCTTGATTTATCTGCCACTGCCATCGCGACTGTGGTAAGTCAACTTACTTACTAACTAAGTGAGTAAGTAAGTTGGGTTTAGTAAGTAACCTCGGCTATTTGTTGATATTGTTTGTGTTACGTTCGACCGTTATCTCATACTATTTCCCCCGCTCTCTCTCTCATCTTCCTCTCTCTGTAGTTTTATCGCTATTTTCTTGTTCTTCCTCACTTCATTTCACGCTCCCTTTATTTCTTTTTAGCTGATCTATCTCTTTGCCTTGCTGTTTCTTTGGGAGCCGCCGCCACCGCCTTGCATAGAATCCTCACATGAGGCATGCTGGCCATCATAATCACCATCATCGTCATCGCAATCATAATCATTTCTCTTTTTACTTTCCTGCTCACCGCCCTGTTCCTTCTTGGCTCACATCGTCTTCTGCAGAGGTTAACTTAACGAAATGCATGCCGGGCTGGGCTGGACTGGGCTGGTTTGACAACTTAAAGTAGCGGTACTGCGGGAGGCGTATCATCAATGCTCACTTCAGCGCCGCACAATCTGAAGTCCTTCTTCGGACAATGCCGAGTGTCCGAGGTTACGACCTTGTCACATGCTTGAGATGAGGTCGCTTCGGCTGACGTCGCTACTGATACAGATGACGTCGTAGGCTACGGCGAACTGGCGATGGTCGGCTGCCGGACAACTAATCAGATTCGCAGTCATACGCTTTGCTAACTGAATGATAACAAATGGTTGGGGGGCAGGGAAGAAGACGATTTTCGTACCACAACCTTCAGTTTAAGAATTTCATTCCGGCGCAATCGCTTTGTCTCCTGGCTAGAAGAAGATGTGTTTATTCTCTTCACTCACTCCCATTTGAGGTCATTTACTTTATGTTTTTAAGGGTTCAGTAATGAAAATGGTGAGATCGCTGCGCAACTGCAAAGCCTGAACGACATGGCCGTCTATACCGCCTGGCTACTGGCTGATTATTGATACGCCGATTTTATTGCGGCGATTGGTGTCGTTATTTTTGTTGCTATTCTTGTTTTTCTTATTGTTGTCGATATTATTGGAATTGTTTTTGTTGATATTGTTGGCATTGTTGTTGTTGTTGCCGTATAATAGAAATCGCATATAATAATTCTAGAAACGGGCCATACACGAGTCCTTTGAACGATTGAGATTGACCAATTAGATTTCTATTCTACTCCATGCTAGACTATCCTATTCGCATGTGTAAACGTGCGTGACTTACCTCACGCTAGGGTTGAAATACAGGCAGCCACTGTCCCCGCGTATTATCGAACCTATAACTAAATACGAGGCCACTCAATACGTCAGCAGCAACGGGAGCAGGTGGCGCCATTTGATTCCTTGCGCCTTAAGTGGTGATCGTGGGCTTTATCGCCGATTGTCTTCCACCACTTCAGCGTCAACACAGTGGCTGGGAATCGGACCAGGTTGTATTGTCGTCCATTCACCCGCCCGCGCCTCGTCAAGCCTTATATTTTGCCAAGGATTTCGATTTTACCTCACAAGCAACGCATCTTCTCAAAAAATGTCACTAATTCCCAGAGGATTTTGTTTGTCACCAGCCTGGATGACTAACCAGGCCTGGAAGGAGTCTCTTCGCACGTGTCGTCACCTCACTACTCGCTACAGTGTTCACGGATTTTATTATCCATTATACTGATCTGCTGAGTTTCAAGAAACCAAAGAGGAGTGCAAATGCCGCCGTTGTGGCGGTCCATGTCCCATGTCTGTATAACCTACCCGATTGTACTGAATCCGTGTCGTTTTCACTGAGCTCCAGCAAGAATACTCATAAAGCATTTTTACCATGTTTGTCATACATATTATGTTCGTATTTACATGCCCAAAAGGGTGCATTTTAAATAAATGCATCTTTATAAACAGCATTAACAGTAGCAACAAAATAAAGTCGCATAAGCCGGAATGAAGTCGACAAGCCAATCCAGCTTCGATACATATACGCTCTCTTTTTTCGAACACGCCGAAACTGGCAAACGGAAAAAAAACCGACATAGACCGTCAACCCCGGATTCGAGGCGGTAAGTTTGAAACAAAGATACCGAACACTAAAGTGCACGTGTTCCTATGTGACACCACGTCTTGCAAATAATCCTGCAGCATAAAAACACTTTAATGTGACGCGATAAAAGGAAATTATGCATTAGATAGTAACATGACCTATATATATATATATATATATATATATATATATATATATCGAAAGAGAAGGACATATATCAATAGCATTGTAAACGGTATGAACGCAACAAGTGCACGTAACTTTGAAATGCAAATGGGTTATTCTTATGTGTAAGAGCCTTACGGCGTGTAGCAATGTCGAGCGTATACAGTCAAGAAAATAGCGTCGTAAAGCTGAGCACAAACGGAACGTTATTCTCTATATGCAAAGTCGACTGTATCTATTATGAAACGATTAGTAGGATTAATAGGTCTTTGTTCATTTCGGATAGCGGATAGCGGCAGAATGGCTCATTTTGATCTGCCTGATAGTTGCCGATGACCGGTATGCGTATGCAGACTCATTCCGTTAGGCAGACAATTATTTGTTCAGTTTTCGGGCAATACCAATCCGAACGTGTGAAGCGGTACACGTAACCGTTGAGCTGGGTTGCGTGGCATAGGCACGATACGCTATCGTGACAGGTGACAGTCTGCAAAAAATGCTGACGAAGCTTGCCCAAGAGACACCGGAGACGTTGCTGTTAGGCTCCCGGAGCCGTGGTAGCAAACATTCTTGGTAGCAACGCTGATCGGTGGAATGTGCTGGAAATTTAACAGAGTAGTTAACGTCTTTGCCAGTACTAAGCAATTAGAGAGTCAAGTCTCGCACCGCGGCCGTAGCTTCCCACGACTCGGAACTGATTAGGTATTGAGTTACTCACCGCTGATTAACAAAAAAACTTGTAAAAACCAGCAAACCACACCAAAATAGCTATGCTTTATTGGCCCGTCTAGCTCAGCCACTAAGCCGAAAGCCTCGCAAATCGAACTTTAAATTGTATCTCAGGTTTAAGTTCTTGATCATTCTCGTCCTCTTTGGGTTTGGAATAGCGGTGAGGTAAATCTTTAATGCACCGAGGGCCGGACATGTTGAGAAATCTAAGGTCAGCCCGACAGTTCTTCGGGCAGCATGGCCGCTGACTCTTAGCGGTATATGATTTATCATCTACTCTCAATGAGCACTGCTCAAAGAAATTCTCATCAGCAACGGGAATCAAACCGGCGCGACACCTCGGTAGTTGATAACCATGGCAGCGCAATAGCCCCCCCCCCCCCCTAGACCACGCCGTACCAAAGAACGCCGTCATTTCAGCTCGAATTGAAACGTTTTTAATGTTGTTTTCTATTCTAGACTATACTCCGCCTCCTACGGGCTTGGAACTCACCGTGAGGCATATCTTCAATGCACCGAGGGCCGGAATGCGAGTTGCTGCCGAAACATTTCTCTGAGTCAGCTTTGCCTGCAGCGGCTGAGCTCCTGATTTATCATCGTTTCTGTTAGTCTTAGGCACCCCGCACAATGGTTGGCATCGACTGAGGTTGTCCCGAACAAATGAACACAGATACTTTTCCTTTGCCTTCTGCAAAGGTATCGTGGAGATAGTTGTAGCAAAATAAACCATACGTGACTACAAGTCCTGCAATTTCGCTAAGCAATTCGACTTGATTGTATGTATGATCGGTAAGTTCGGCAGCGACTACGAACCCCACAGCAGTCGCAACGACTAAAAGCATTTGGAGATTTTGCGGATAAATTATGCTTATTTCTACCAAAGCTGAATGTTTTCCTTGACACACGGGTCGAGTGTTTCATGGATTTTTTTTATCTCGGAGAGAAAAAGTTGTCTTATGTAACCGCCATTATGGGCCAGTGGCGGCAGCAAGAAAGCTGTCTATGGGCACGCCGCCCTACGATTCTCGCGCTATATCCTATGGAAAGTCGACTGCATTTATTAACATTGTGTCTGGAGTTTTAAGATGCCTTGCGCGGGGTTGTGATGATATCAGCAACATTTGATCCGATGAACACGCCGCACTGCGCCGTTAAACGGTCGTCATAACGCCTCTCCGAGATCATGTCGTCGCACATGAAAACACTTCCGCTGGCCAATGATGATAAATATATGCGTAGAAATAATTTATAGCATCTCTGTATGTAGTTGAATGCCTGAACTTAAAAAAAACAGTAAATGAATAAAAATTGAAAACATGAAAATGATATATATATATATATATGTATATGCTTTGCGTTGACAAAGAGCTGAGGAGATTTTTAAATGTGAGGACGCACCCCATCCCAGCCAGCGCTGCGTCACATCGCGCTCGTCACCGACTCTCTACCACCACCGACTGGGGCGGTGTAACAATGAAGTTGAAAAGTACTCCTGCTCGCATGTCTGTCAATGCCAATGAGCTCCAGGCAGGAGGTGTGGGGAGGCGACAGGAGGTCAACCGCATTAGTAGTAGAAGCAACAATACAAAAAAAAATCCGACCAATTGGTAGGGGGGTAGGCGCGACGATAACAATCATAGTAATACGAATGATAATATAGCCATCATTTTTATCTTCGTCATTCCGCCTCATCAGCAGCAGCAGCAGCAACAGCAGCATTAGCTGATTTAAACTGAACAGGAACTGCAGTGGCAATCGGAAGACCAACACAACAGCGGCCGCAACAACCACACAGCCACACAACCACATGACTAATAACAATAATAGTAATAATAATAATAATGATAGTAAAAATAATAACAGCAGGACATTGTTACTATTGTTACTGCTGTTAACTGCCGCTACCAGTCGGAGTCGTAATTGTTGTTGTTTTTTATGTTTGTCATTGCTGTTTCGGCTCGAGATGATGTTGTCGCCGCAACAGCGGCCTGACGTCGAAGGCTGCCGTTATCAGCGCTGTCATGGTATAGCAACATAACAGCAACAACAACAACAGCAGTAAGTACAGCAACAACAAAAACAAGAACAACAACTACAACAACAACAACAATAGCAGCAATAGTAACAACAACAACGCCGACGACGCCGACAAGAACGAAGACAATTCGAATGATGAGTGTGATGGTGATAACTGGCCGGCGTTTTTTGCCGAAATGTTTGCCAGTCTGTCTCAGTGATGTTCGAATGTGATTGAGCCGAATTTTTTGCCCGAATGCTCGATCAGGACAATGGGAGAAAAGAACGTTACGCAAAATGTTCGAAAACAAAGCCTCGGATTGTACGGAAACCGCGTTGAGGTCTATTTTAAGTGGAACGCAAGGGGTGACGCAAATGATTCGCAAAGCGCTAACCCTGACATGTGGCTTTGAGTAGAGAACGTCTATTATCAGTATTAATTAAACAGTAAATATTATAAGTAATTAAGAGCTTCTTGAATAACAAGATAAATAAAATAGAGCAACAAAAAACGATAACACCAACAGCAGGCAAAGAGGATATTTTCCAAACGAAATACGTTATGTGGCAGTCATAGCCTAAATGCCGTCTGTTATTTAGGGCAATGTAAATTATACAACAATTTTATTTACATATAAAAATGCGTTGAGGTAATATGCATGTACTCACATACACATACGCCTTGCTTAAAATCGAATCTCGGTTGGGTAGAATTATTTATACATTCGACAGCTTTGCCTCGGAACAAGAAAGTAGTGTTGAACAGTCTAATGGGACGTTTGGAACCCAGATATACATAGCGACTCTCACATCTGGTCTGGTCTTGCATGTGACAATCGCCACGTCTATATCAGAATCATGTGTCCTCCTAATAATTGAGAATCTAGTCGAGAGTCGGTGTCAGATTCGTCTGCTGCAAAAAACCCAAATAAGCTTACTATGCCCTTTAGCTAAAGGGTAGTGCAAAGTAATGGCATATAATCACATCCTACAGCCGGCAGTATGAAGAAGAGGATTAAAGTATGCCTAAGGTGCCTAAGACTTTCTAGTGGGTCAAAACGTCCGGTATCTTAGCGCAGGTTCAGCGAGCTAGCCACACTCATCTCCTTTTTGACATTCAATTGAACGCTCAAAGGCGTTGCCAACTCTCGGTGACCCCAGAACGCCTGCCTTTACGCACACAGAGCGCCTCAACAATCTGTTTGTCTTGCCATCGTCAAATTGAAGATCGAACCAGTACTGCAGCTACTCCTGCACGTACTCTAGACAGTTTTATACGCTCAGTTGTGCTGGCAGTTACGAGTTCTAACCTGCTCACAAGCCCTGTTCTGAAGTCGAAGCCAATGAGGACTTGAAAAACTTCACGTGCAAACCGATAACTGGATTTGATTTATACATTTTCAACGTATTTTTTAAGTCTAGTTGCACGTTGTATTGCTGACTTTATGCAGACGGGGGGAGGGGGAATATCCAAACGCACAGTAGCTAGCTACACATCATGCAAAATAACTAACTAAAGATCTTGATCTGCAAATGATATTTATTTGTTAATCATGGCAACTGATAAACCTTAAAATTTAAAGACATTTTCCGTCCGGAAAAGATGATCCATTAAAAAAAAAAAAAATATATATATATATATATATATATATATCATTTTTGTTTTAAATGCTCATTTATCTTATGTTTGTTACAAGCTATTACATAAAGCTTTATACAAGTATGCCACACATGTATTCTACGCATATACTTATCACTGGCCAGCGTAAGTGTTTACTTGTGCGACTTCATGATCTCGGAAAGGCGTTCTGAGGCCCGCTTAACTACCTACTACTGTATTGTCGTACGTATTGCATCTCTATTTAAGGCATTTTTATGAATGATTTGTGCTATAATTAAAAACATTTTTAAAGAGGTTGATTTTAGGACCATTTGTGGTGGTTATCTGTTATGCTTGTTACGTAAAGAGAGCGGTCATTTTCACTCATTTGCTCGTCCATGTATTCCAATTAATCCATGTTTTGTGTGTTAGCTTATTTGTGCAGTTGCCGAGCCTCACCTTCGACGAATATGTCATAATGGCGGATAGTTGTGGGCTGACTTCACTAACTGAAGATGAAGGAGGCTACCGGTTTAATGGTATGGCGTGCAGGTGCGTATGTTTCTAAGACAGAGATGCCGATAGAGAATGAGTTGAGAACGGTATCTAATGTCGACGTTTTTTCTTCGTTGTCGAACGTTTTTGCCAATATGGGCATCATGGTCTTCACCGTCAGGGTCTCCGTAAGAATATTGATTGTCTTCATTGTATCTCGTTGTCTCCGTTATCATCGGCCACCATTATCATGGAGTTCGTCTGTTGTTGTTGCTGTTGTTGTTGTCGTCGCCATCGGATTCGTCGTCGCTGTTAGTGAGGAACATCCGTTAAGCGGCCCGAGCCCACCCGCCGCCCGTAGACCCGTCGAGGCAAAATCAAAGCCGACCAGCCGGGCGACAATGAAGTTGGCTTCGTCTTGACGTTTCCAATCTTCATCTTTTCTTCATTCTCTTCCTTCATTTATCTCTTTAGTCGTTTCGTGCCTTTTTGTTTGAAAGGCATCACTAATTGAGAACGCGTAGTGAGTGAGCCGCCGGAGGTATCGACGACGACAATAACAGCAACATCAACAACAACAGCAACATCAACAACAAGGACAATAAACTCACACGACAACCATCGGCACTTTGAGAAGTTCGTCACAAAAAGGTTCAACAACGATTATAACAACAACAGGCGAAACGGCAACAACAACGACAACAACAAAAGCTCATAAACACTGGCTACTCTGATGCAACCGTTTTGACGGCCGATGCAATTGTGTCTCTTTAAACTTTGCACGAGCCCGACCATTCACCTGCCTCCCCACCATCTCACCACCCGCTCCTTACTTACTCACTTGCCACCACGAGTAGTGTGACACTACCATTAGATAGGCGCGACACATCAGCAGTAGCTAGCAAAAGGCAGGAGACAAGCATTGTTGTTGCTGTTGTTGTTGTTGTTGTTGTTGCTGCTATTACTGTTGTCGTTGTTGTTGTTGCTGCTGCTGCTGCTGTTGTTGTTGCTGTTCTGCTGTTGCTGTTGTTGTTGTTGCTGTTCTGCTGTTGCTGTTGCTGTTGCTGTTGTTGTTCCTGTTGCGGGGGTCATTGCGACTCATTGTCATCGGTGTCTGCTGGCTTTTGTTCCAGTTGTGTCGCGAACGACACGTTCGTTAACACCATCCGTTGCGCTTTGACATCTTGTAAATCCGTAGTTCTAGTGTTGCTTGCTAGTCGCTGCTATCGTTTTTAACTATGCGAGGTGCGGAGACGGGAAAGTTGAACAAAGATGATGACAACGAAACTAAAGAATATGATGGCATAACTTCCTCGTGTAGGCCCACTAGCTCAGTCGTGTTAATGGTGCTTCAAGGTATAAATTGGTGTTTCGTTTGTCTTCGTGTTAACGTCTTTGTGTGTGTATATATCTATCTATCTATCTATATATATATATATATATATATATATATATATACAGAGCGATAGCCTTTTCTATAATAACCCTTAACGGTGCTACTTTACAATTGCTAGACATTAGTTAATTATGGAAATGTTTAGCTTAATAATGATTTATTAACTTAAAAATATTAAATTATTGAATTCAAATAAATTTGCCAACCGGAGAAATTTTTTTTTTGTGGGGACGGTCTTCTCCGGACGGCAAACTTATTTAAATTCAGTAATTCCTCATTGAGCTTAAAATTTCCATAATTACACGATTCAAACAATTGTAACCATTCAGGGACATTTTGCAGAAAAGGCCTGAGTCTGCTATATATTTGTTTAGACCTATATGCAGAAAATTAGCAAAACCGACTCAGGAAGCATGTCTCCTCAGCACCCTGCAAGTTTCCGACGATGTAGAACAAACCGTCGCCGTCTTTTTGACTCCTTTGGTTTTCATCTGTTTACCCAATGGCAGACACAGAAACAGAAAAGCCCCTGATAACCTAGGTTTAAACCTGGGCGGAAGGCGTAACCTTCCTTGACCATATGATCAGAAAAGACACGCGCCTGCAAAACGTCCGAGGTCCAACATTTACCCAGCAGAAAATGAGTGAGGTGTTGTTGTTGCAGGAGTTACTGCTGACTGTGAAGTGGTGGAGGCTCTTCCAGAGTGCAAGACTGTCGGGATGGATCTTGAGTAGCTAGATGTTTCCCGTTCCCACATGGAGTTCCGGTTGCCCTTTAGAGGTAATCGCTCAAGCTAAAACATGCGATGTCGCGCAGTCACTTAGTAGGTTCTCACCAAGGCATTTTCTTCTGAGATCTTTGTTTTCGGTGTTTTTTGCTATTCATTTACTAACCAATCATCCGTCACGAGGTGCAAACTGTTCGCTCGTTCCAGGATTTCTTGAGCGACTCAACGACAGCCTGCTGGGACAGAAGCTCTGTTAAACCGCAGCCAATCCGCAGATGTGCGCCAACAAGACCTGCCCCCTGCTATATGTAGTGGCCTAGGCTTGCCTGATGCGATTGTCCTATCGGAGACAGCTCCGGCCGCTTCCTCCATAAATTGTTGCAGAATGCTAGGACCATTCTCGATGCCGTCGCTCTTACAGACCTAGAAACTCGACTGGAAACAAGTCGCCGTAGAACAGTTGCCCTGTGCGGCCACGAGCTCATCGAAGCTGGACTCCAAGAATAATGGTCGGCGACTCTATATGCGTCGAAAACCATATTTCGAGATGAGCTACGGACGCTAATATGGTCAGGCTGCACACTGTCTCTTTCAAAGGGGCAGGCGCATGGCGCCGTACTCTACCTTGTGCCCTTAAATCGAAACTCTGTTCAACCGATTCGTCATCTACTCTCTGTTAGATGACGAGTCGTTAAGGATCGCTCGTTAAGGGGTGAACTCGCCTTTGAGGTCTTGGCCTGGTGGGGTGCACTCGTCCACTCGCGGTTTACTCAGAAGGTCGGGAAGCGGCTCAATCTAGCCGGCGAAACGAGGTGAGCGGGCGATTTCCTCAGACAGCGCCTGTCGCTGGATGTGCAACGGGGCAATTTGGCCTCGGTCCGGTAAACCCTCTAGAGATCTCGGTAAGTAAGACGGATGGTCCTTACACTGAACTCCCGTAACTATGCATACGTTCCGAGAGACCCAAATGTCATATGCCCACCTTTAAGGTTAAGTTAAAAAAAATGCCGCTGGTATTGCTAGTCAATGTTATTGTGGCTGTGGACTCTTTTGTTCCCTTTTGTCGCAAATGTGGCGGATACTGCTGCTGCTGGTATTGTGACTGTAGTTGTCGTTATCGTGGCTATTGGCTGCGGTCACGGCTACATTGTTGTAGCGTTTGCATACCGTTGTCGTTCGATGCACCGTCTTTGGCACAGGAGACGTCGGACGACAATGATGGATTATATGCAAGACGAGTTATTCACTGTGAATGGCTGTTGGATGGCTATCAAGATAGTGGCAAAACAAGTGACAAGCAAAGGCCCGAAGTTAAGGGAAAAACCATCGGGCCGGAGGTAAGCATTGTTACTTCAGAGTTCTCCTAAAGACCTAAAAGAACATTAAAAAAAAAAACAAGTAGAGCAAGAAGAACGAACACACTGTAATGATGGAGAGGGCAGCGGCGGCTAACAGCGGTCACGATCATGGACATTAGCCCTCTGTTGATAGTTTTCTGTGTAGCCCTGTTTTGTTCTGTCTGTCCGTCTGTTCATCTATGTATCTATCTACATATCTATCTATCTGTATGTCTGTTTGTTTGGCCAGCTTGCTTCTACCTGACTGTCCATGTTTCGGCCTGTTTACCTATCATTCAGACAGCCAATCTCACTGTATATCTGGCTGTCTGTCCGACCATTCCTCAATCCATCCATACATCGGATCTAGTGACTGTTCCTCTGTCTTTCCTGAATCCACAACAAATGAGGAGTCTCCATCAACCTCACACTGTTGTTGTTGCAGTTCTCGTTGTGGTTGCAGTTGTCGTTGTTGTTGTCATTTCTGCTGTTGCTGTTGCCGTTGTTGCTGTTATTGTTGTGGCTGCTGCTGTTGTTGCTGTTGTTGTTGTTGTTGTTGTTGTTGTTGTTGTTGTTGTTGTTGCTGTTGTTGGTATTGTTGTTGTTGTTGTTGTCATTGGCCTTCATTGCTCACTCGTCACGTGATTGTTGCTTCTCTTCTTCCCCTACTCTGTTACTACTGTTGCTCTCTCTGCTTTTGCTTGTGGCCAAGCCGTCGTCGTCGTTGTCGTCGCTTGTTCCGACGTGTTAACAGGACGCTTTTGCGCAGACCGTTTCGGCTTCTGCTGTTTTGCCACCTACTGCTACTCCTGACGTCGCAGCGGCATCAGCGGCAGCGATGGCGGCAGCGACACCGGCACGACGAGACGTGACCGGTTCCCGTACTACTACTAAGTAAAGTTTTCGGGGGGCTGACCCTCAGCCAAGATTTTGACGTCCACGGAACTGTTTTCACATTGCTGCTTCATAGACGGACTACCCCCATAAATACAAATCAGTGCAACGGTGGGGCTCGAACCCCCGCGCACCTACCTATGTGTCTCCTCCGGTTGCAAGGCGTAGACTTAAGCCACTACGCCACCGGGCTCGACATGTTGAGATATCTAGGGTCTGTTCCTCAACAGTCCTTGTGGCAGCAGCATGGCCGCTGCCGACTCTCGGCGGTATGGTTTATCATCTATTCTCAATGAGCATTGTTCAAACAAAAATTCGATTAACAACAGGGATCGAAGCGTACTACTACTACTACTACAACAATACCTGAGACACTGGTTGGTTGAATAGTTGGTTGGTTTCTGCTACTGGTTCGGTGCAAACAGCCGACGTTGTTTCTCCGCGCCGCTTTGCTTTTCCATGTCCAACTCTACCACCACAACTACCACCACCACAACAACAGTAGTGCTCGCTTGTTGTTGTTGTTGTTGTTGCTGTTGTTTTTGCTGTTATTGTTGTTGCTGTTGTTGTTGTGGCGGCTGCTGCTGCTGTTGTTGTTG
Organism: Dermanyssus gallinae; assembly: GCA_003439945.1. Lineage (NCBI taxonomy): Eukaryota > Metazoa > Arthropoda > Arachnida > Mesostigmata > Dermanyssidae > Dermanyssus > Dermanyssus gallinae. The sequence continues at coordinate 748,303 of QVRM01006598.1, read as the reverse complement.
TTGTTGTTGTTGTTGTTGTTCTTTTCTTCTTCTTCTTCTTCTTCTTCTTCTTCTTCTTCTTTTTCTTCTTCTTCTTCTTCTTGTTGTTGCTGTTGTTGGTGATGTCGTTTCTATTGTTATTTTTATTCTTTTTCCTGCTGCTGCTGCTGTTGCCGTTGCTACCGCCGCTGCTGCTGCTGCTGTTTGCACGTTTTTCCATGTCGCCCTAGCTGCGTGTCATTGTTGTAGTATCTATGTGTTTTCGTGTTTTTATTGTTGCGATTGTTGCTACTTATCTTATCTGATGTTGTTGTTGTTATTGCAATTTTGCTGCTGCTGCTGCTTCAGCTGTTGTTGTTGTTCTTGTTGTAGCTACTGTTATTGTTCTTGACGCCACAGCCGCCGTTCTGCTGATGCTATTTGCATTGTAACACAATGTACGCTAAAGCTTTACTGATGTTGTAATTGCTGCTGTTGTTGTTGTTGTTGTTGTTGTTTGTGTTGCAATTGTTAATATCATCGTCGTCGTTGTTGTTGTTGTCATGATTTGTCGGCGGAAAAAATGCTATTGCCGTCTGACATTTTGTTATTTTATTCTTGTTATTGCTGTGACTTTTATCATTTCTGTAATTTTTCTAGTTGTGACAAGCCGTTGCTTTTATTGCTGCTGCTGCTGTTGTTGTATCGCTGTTGTTATTCCTGGCCAGGAGGTCATCAAAGTCGGCATCATTTGTTGTTGTTATTGTTGTTGTTGTTGCTATCTAGTAGCTGTTGGTGCCATTACTGATGCTGTCACTGTCGCTGATATAAAGGCTCGCATTGTTGTTGTTATTATTGTTGTTGTTGTTGTTTTATTGCCGTTATTTTTCGTTTTCCGCCTGCTGGTTTCACGATAGGCCATCAATGATAGGCGCGTATGCACATAACGTTTACCGCAACTTCGCAAAATAATGCTAACGCGCATTTTCATAAGAGTGGACACACCCGAGGAGCGCACCTCTTTTCGAGACACGCTAAATCCTACAGCCAAAAAACAAACTGGAATCGAAGGCTGTCAGTTAGCAAATGCCCCGTTCTTCATACATGGATATGGTAATGCTCACTAAAGCCGCACCACGGGCGACCACACACTACCGTTGCTGTGGTGCGAGCATCTCAAAAAGCCAATTGTATCGCACGATCTCTTCCTACAGTATAAAACTTTTTGTTTTTTTTATTATTCCAATTCTAACCTGCACAACCCTCACGCAGCAACGAAGTCTGAAGATTAGTCCAGCACGAAAAAGCCAATAAGTGCAACGAACCTCCAACGAAGTTGGATACCGTGTTCTTGTTTAATAATTTATCAAATAATGATTAATAATTTTATTATAATAATTTTATTAAAATAATGATTTAATAATTTTATTAAAATAATGATTTAATAATTTTATTAAAATAATGATTTAATAATTTATTAAAATAATGATTAATAAGTTTATTAAAATAATGATTTAATAATTTATTAAAATAATAATTTAATTATTTTATTAAAATGATGACTCAACGAGTGTTTTATTTTATACAACGTAACCTGGTGCTAAATATGTGTAAGATCATACATACTGCGACTAGAAGACGGAAAAATATGGTACCGAGGTTCACTACTATCAGAAGTGTTGTTAGCAAATTTAATCTTACAGCGTTCCTGGATATTTGCATGCAGGACCCCTATGAATTGTCATTAACCTTTAGAGAAAATAAAACGCTATGTAATACTTACCCTCGTGTGCCAGCACTTTACGGGCAGAGCAGCTTAAGGAATCGCATTTAATCCTAGAGTAGTAAGCATACAGACCCTAACAATTTTTAATATCATTTTTGTAATTAATGTCTTTCGAGCTTTTACGCAAATAGCATACCGATTAGAACCTCCTGACGCTATGAGACGAGTACCTGAACGCGTATTACTAAATTGTCGTATGTTGCACGCCAACTCAATTCCGATGAGTTCCGCAAAACAGCTTGTCGCAAGCACAGTGGACATTGTGCAGGTTGTGCCAATAGGTAACGGTAAATCGACCGTTTTTTACCTTTTTGCGTAGAATCAATCGTAAATAAATCTCCAAAGTGTTTGTGTGTTTATACGCTTCTTTCTTCATTGCGAACGCAATGGTTGGCGGCAGCTTAGCAATTCTAGCTAGCGCAAAGGAAAACATCATCCTCAGAACCACCATCTGACTTACAACCAAAAAGGTATATATATATATATATATATATATATAAGGGTGAGAATGAAAGAGACAGACAGATATGTACAACAACCGGATTGGGCACACTACTGAATTACGCTGACAGTTACTTTTAAACGGTTTCTGTTTATAACATAAACTTTAGATAGACCGTCAATTATAACACTGTATTTTATTAAATTTTCTACCAGAAAAAATTGAAAAACAATCATGTCTACCAATTCACTAGGCTGACAACATCGGTTTAAAAACAATCTCCTTAAAAATGTTTTTATTCTAGTAGTGGTGGTTAGACGGCGTTTTTATTGTTGTTGTTACTGCTGCTGTTGTTAAATTTTATATCAATTATGAATGTACACCCGCAGCCAAAAACGTTGTTAGGAAACGTGGTATAGCAACAAAATGGACCTCTCATAAATTTATGTAATCTCATAAGATGGATCGGGGGCGCCAGCAGCATGGTCGCTGGCTCTCAGTGATATGGTTTACAATCTCTTCTTGAGGAGTATCGCTCAAAGAAAATTCCATCAACAAGAGGGATCGAATCAGCGACACTTAATTAGGTGAGAACGATGTATGCATACTGCCTTGACCAGGGCGTTATTTTTCGACCCTACTCGTTACACCTGGGCAGCACACACTGGAGACTACCAAAGTATACGACATGTGCAACCTTAATATGCAACTCATTTTTATCCCGAAGAAGATTAAAGTATAAGATAGGATCTATATTATAATTTTATTTTTACAATGCTATATTAGGTGAGGCACTATTTTATTACAGACACGTAAAAACCGGACCACCGGTTTATCTTTTAAGACGGTTTGCGGGAGTCGATTGTATTTGAAAGTACAGGTGACAAAATAAACCAAGAAATATTGCATTTTTGGTATATTTTGTCAGCCATGCTCAGTAGCTATGCTTCACTAGTTCAACAACAACAATAAGATGGTGGTTTAGGCGGCTAATCAAGGACGGTGTCAAACTGTTTAAAAATTGGCATTAAAGTGATCTAAGAAGTGGTTGATCTACTCGGCCACCTGAAACGGCTGTGATACTTGTAGAAATAATGCCGTTCTTGCTTGGAGCACGGCGAGATACGCTCATATCAAGCCAATTGTTTTTTTAGCTTCTGTAAATAAAGCAAGTTTTGCATTTTTTTGGCTATATCGTTGTACATATATCCATATCTAGCTATATTTTCTGCTTACACTGTAAATCAGCACGTCTAGTAGATGTCATTAGTCATGTAGCGACGGTTATTAACCGTCGGTCAATACGGACGGGTGGTAGCAGCAGAAATAGCGTGATTAGAAGGCGTAGGTTCGGACACGCTTTGTGGCCTGCTGGAAATCTAAGAAACATTACACTGCTGGGACTGCGCTTATTGTAATTGTTGTTGTCGTAGCTGCTGCTGCTGTTGTTGATGTTGTTATTCTGTGGCTGTCGTTGTTGTTGTTGTTATTGCTGTGGCTGTTGTTGATGTTGTTATTGCTGCGGCTATCGTTGTTGTTGACCATGTCTAGTCAGAATAGTGTTGCGTGCTACGACCACTGGAGCCGTGAAATTTAGTGCTCGAGGAAAAGCCACAAAATCGCGCGGACACACAGTTGCTACAGAAAACGGGAGCGTTTTTGCCAGCCAACAGCCCGGAAGGTGGGCTGACTTCCGTTGACTTCAGTTGGAGCTATCGCCGCTGTGGCAGCTGCTAATCATGATCCGCTCACCGGTGGTCAGGTGGTTCCTTTACCGGCGAACAGCAGCGGCAAAAACAACAACGACTGTAACAACAGCTACAACGACTGCAGCGACAACGACAACGACTGAAGCGACAACACCAACAACAACAACAGCAACGACTGCAACAACAGCATCACAAAACTTGCAGCAAATCAAAGACGCCCCAACGTTAGCGAGCCAAGTCGGCGAGGTGTCGCAGCATTCATCGAAGTCGCCTGGTAGTGGTTGCCCGGTGATCGCTTCGGCTTCAATGGTGGTCTTCTGTCTGGCCTTCACCTTGTGCGGGCGGCTGGTGAGGGCGTCGGTGTAAGCACTCGCTCCGTTGTGAGCCAATTCACTATCAATCACGATACGACCAACTAGCGCGCATAAAGCAGCGGACATGAATAGTAGCAATAACGACGATGACAACAATAACAACAGTAAAAACAACAACAACAACCACAACAACAAGAGCATAATAACAATAAAACAGCAACAACAACCTTAACAACAACAGAAACCACATCAATAACAACAGCAACCACATCAACGACAAGATCAATAACAACAGCGGCAGCAATAGAAGCAGTAGCCATCGAAGTGACCGTTATTATTATTATGATGAGATTTTTATGGCTACTACGTTACTAACAGCTACCATTACGTTTTCTAGTACTGCTGTCGCGTCTTCTAGTATTTCTGTTGCGACAGTTGCAAGACCATAATGACAATTGTCACGATAGCCAGTCACTTACTATAAAAGCTGGCCGAACAGCTCAATATCTCGAAACGATCGACAGACAGCTAATCGATGAACAAAAGAAAGCGGACCTTCAAGGTGAAGCACCCGAAGCACTGAAACACTCGAATTACACTGAGTAGCGTTGATGCCGCTAGCTTGTGACAGTTTCACCATTCTTCACCAGTCTTGGTACGTCTGGTGGTGATGATGTTCATGCACTATCACGTATCACCACTATTGCTTGTTGTTGGAGTTGTTGTTGTTGCTGTTCCTGTTGTTGTTTTTGGAGTTGTTGTTGTTGCTGTTCCTGTTGTTGTTGTTGTTTTTGTTGTTGTTGTTGTTGTTCTTGTTGTCTCGATGAACGGACTGTGTGCGTACACATCCACGTATGGAAGGGGGCTTTGGGGCTGAGTGTGCGCAGTGAGCAATGATATGTAGATGAAAGGCTCTGAGACATTTTGAGAGGTTCTTCATGAGGCTTTTGTTGCTTTTTACCGAGACGTAAGTGTTGCACGCGGTAGTCACTAGTCTAGACAGTCGAATTCAGGTGAGCAGAACGAGACGTGTTTGACGACGACACAGACTTGTAAGTTTTGGCTTCCCCAACATGACAATGTACGGCGATTCGCAACGCAGACCAGAAAAGCATAAGCCAAATGAACAGCATCGTACGGATGATAATTAGTATTATTATTATAATCACGATGAATATGGTCGCTATTTTTCATAACTGTTTTAAGTACGTCATTAACACATACAGACTATCTTTCTCTGTCTCTATCTCTGCTTGTTCGTGTGCTGACCAGTGCACTGGAGCACTGAACATCCTCCCGCCAGCACTGAACAAACAATGCCACTTCATGACCATTAAACGCGCTAAAGAGAGCGAGCGGGCAATTATCTCTCGGCGGCATCCGTTCTTTATGCATCTATATAGCCCGGGACAATAACCACAACAAAGGCAACAATATCAACATAACCAAAAAGAACAATAACAACAACAACAACAAAAATCAACAACAACAGAAAAAGCAGCAACAATATATGATAGCTGACGACGCCGACATTTACAACAACACCAACAACAACGGCAACGATGCATTTTTGTTGTCAAGCACGCGACGTTACTTTTCATGACAATTACTGTCATTAGAGCGGTGATGATGCTAAATAATGGTGGTGATTGTCGTGCTGATGGTGATGATGACGATCGCGGTCATCAACAACAAGAAAAACAACAATTATTGTTGTCGTTGTTTTTGCTGTTGTTGTTGTTCTTGTTGCACCTACAGCAGTTGCTGCTGTTACTGCTGCGATGTCTGTCATCGCTGCCGCTGTGACCAGTATTGTTATTGTTATCGCTTCTGCAATACCTTTCCAACATATATATATATATATATATATATATATATATATATATATATATATATGTAGATCCATTTTCGCAAGATCATTTGCGTATCGAGAGTTCATCTGGGTCATATTAGAATATGCATTTTTTTTTCAAAACAATGCTTATAGGAAAGAGTATTTTCCGGTGTCTTTCGTATAAAAAATGATAACGGTGAGGATGATGATAATGCTTGTCTAACGGGGAAGGAATTTTTTTCTTCCGAACTGTATCAACCTTGCTCTATGACCCTTCAGAGCAGTAAACGTCACTAGCCAATATGCTACACATAGCTAACCAGACGGCGCACTCCATAAATCATTTTGAAGCTGCATCGGTACCTAGCGTAACAGCAAAGCCTTTTCGACAGAGCTAACAGCTTGGAAGTACGCGCGCTGCTATTAAATTACTATATCCTTTTGCATATATATATATATATATATATATATATATATATATATATTATATATATATATATATATATAACAGGTTCACATTGAAAACATGGATAATTTATAACGAGAATATATTCACAAAATTTTGCAAAATGTTCTTTCCATGCAAGCGCAGCCTTGAACTTGAGCATACTGAGATATTTATGTTCGACCATTCGCAATCTTTGTTTTCGCCATAAAGGTTACATTTCTGCTTACTGGATTCGAACGAAAATTTTGCTAAAGAACGTCAGTTAAGGCAAACGGATTGTAATTGCAAAACTTCTCCTGTACGGTTACATAAGGATGTCTTCTCAGCAGTTCTTAAATTATTAATTTTTACATATACCTGTGATAAATGCTCCGTCTTTTAGGACATTGTGAAACTTTAAGTTAACTTTAAGTTTTTCAAGTAAGACAAATACTCACGAGAAGTATATTGCTGAGTGAGTAACTAAGAAAGCCCTCTTTAATCAGGAAAGCGCGTCGTCGCGATCTCATATGAGATGCAAGATAGATCGCTTAAAAATTAATTACCGAGTATACACAGTGCTCTTCCGACTATTACAATATCACGTATTCAGTTTAAAGTCATCTCATAGCAGTATATTATACAATATAAATATATATATATATATATATATATATATATATATATATATATATATCCGCCACGGAAGCGATCTGTAGCCTGACATATAACAGCCATATTGCTAAATGCTATGCCGCGTGCGTTCATCCCTGCTTACTGCAGTGGTTGTTATTACTAGGGTACTTCTAGCATTTCTTTTGATGAGTGGCGAACCACCATTGCGCACAGCAACAACAACAACAACAACAACAGTGAGACACCATTCACAAGGACAGTGGTAGCATCAGTAGCAGTTGGTGTCGTTGTTGTTGCTGCTGTTGTGGCTTCTGTTGTTACTTTGGTTGTTGTTGTTGCTGCTGCTTTGGTTGTTATTCCTGTTGTTGTTGTTGTTGCTGCTTTGGTTGTTGTTCCTGTTGTTGTTGTTGTTGTTGCTGCTGCTGCTTTGATTGTTGTTGTTTCTGTTGCTTGTGTGGTTGTTGTTGTTGCTAGTGCTGCTTTGTTGCTAGTGCTGCTTTCGTTGTTGCTGTTGCTGGTCCTGCTTTTGTTGTTGTTGTTGTTTCTGTTGCTTTGTGGTTGTGATTGTTGCTAGTGCTGCGGGTGTTTTGTTGTTGTTGTTGTTGTTGCTTTGGTGGTTGTTGTTGTTGCTGTGCTGCGTGTGCTTTTGTTGTTGTTGTTGTTATTGTTGTTGTTGTCGTTGTTGTTGTTGTCGGTGTTCCTGTTGGCGACGATGGTGTCATCAAGCAGGGTCAGCCGGGTAACTACGGTGCCGGACCGAAACGGTTTCCGAAGCCACAACGGTGCTAGCGAGCGCCTAGTGGTGGACGTTCTGTCTGATGTGAAACAATACCAGTAAATGCGGCTGCTGGTAGCGGCGTCATCGTCGCCGTCATCGTCGTTGTCGTTGTCGTCGTTGTAGGAGTAGGAGAAGACCAGCCTGTGCTATATCGCCAGATGGCGCCGAACTTGCTCAGTAGCGCTGGTGACGAAAACAAAGAGCCAAGGTCGTTGAATCCCCCTCCGCAAGTAAACCGCACCCCATCCCCACCACGATTCTCCTACCACACGGTCTCCCCCCAACCCCATCTATTCGCGATGTGGATCTATCCGTCCCGCCCCCCCCCCCCCCCGCTAAAGTGGCGACACGCTTGTATGTGCCAGACAACGCTGCGATACTGTCATAATGAGACACATTATTTATATGTGTATACATACGTACGCGTATATGTGTGTCACATGTATATATATGCACATATGTGTATATGTACAGATGCGTATGCTAATATATATATATATATATATATATATATATAACAGATTTAACTTTTAGTTGGCATACGCAATTGCAGTTCTACAACGCCTAGGTTCCAAATAAATACAGGTATATACATCTATATACAAACATCTATGCCGATATTATCTAATGCCAGCGAGATTATCATTATGTTATGTCGCCGGTGTCGCTTTCTCCGTGTTCTATTAGCTGTTACCGTTGTTATTGTTGCTGCTCCGGCGATGTTTCGTTTTGTCTTAATCAGCTGTTGCTGGTGGGCTAGCAACAGCTTTTTACTCGTTGATTTATACCTGTGCAAGCTGTCACCACGTCGGTGGCTGTCTGCTTGAGTGCAGCGTCTAGTCTGTCCAGCTAAAGACGGCAACTTTGTTCGGATTATGTGGATGTTCCCACAATCAGTCTTTTTTCTCTCGCACTACTTCACGTGCGTATGCCACCCGCCGATGGACGCCACCACTATCAGCAGCAGCAGCAGTAAAATGACAAGCTCCCGTTTGGGAAGCGGTTGACACATAGCGCGTATATCAACGATATACCCCACACAACGAATTTTAGCACTCTAATAAAAAACAGATACATATATATATATATACAGTGTGTCCAAGTACCCCCGCACCAACGAAATTTTTAGTGCACTCTAATATAAAAAGCTCGCATGAAGTTATTTTTGATTTATGATTATCTATATTATATATAATGTATCAAATTTTGTGTAAAAAACGAAATTAAGTGCGCGGATGCATTCCGAATGTTGACTGTGGCATACGGAGAAGCTACCTTGGACCGAAGCAACGTTTATCGGTGGTACAAAATGTTCTCAGAAGGCCGAGAAGATGTGAACGACGAAGAGCGTGCCGGACGCCCGAGCACTTCAACAACAGACGAAAAAATTAATGAAGTGGAGAAAATGATATTGGCCAATCGTCGAATCACCGTTAGAGAAGTTGCTGAGGACCTAAACATATCGATTGGCTCGTGCCATTCGATTTTTATCAATGATTTGGGCATGAGACGGGTCGCCGCGAAATTCGTACCAAAATTGCTCAATTGCGACCAAAAACAGCATCGCATGAACATTGCTAATGAGATGTTGGACTCTGTCCGCGACGACCCAAATTTGCTCCAGAGGGTCATAACTGGTGACGAATCGTGGGTTTATGGTTATGACGTAGAAACCAAAGCTCAATCATCTCAATGGAAGCTGCCGCACGAACCAAGACCGAAAAAAGCGCGCCAAGTTCGGTCGAATGTGAAAGTTTTGCTGACAGTTTTCTTCGATTGCAGGGGCGTGGTGCATCATGAGTTCTTGCCACAGGGTAGAACGGTCAATAAGGAATATTACCTGCAAGTTATGCGCAATTTGCGCGAAGCAATCCGCCAGAAACGCCCGGATTTGTGGAAGAACAAAAATTGGCTTTTGCACCACGATAACGCCCCTGCTCACACATCGTTGCTTGTGCGCGAGTTTTTGGCAAAAAACAACACACTAATGATGCCGCAGCCACCGGATTCCCCAGATCTGGCCTCCTGTGACTTTTTCTTGTTCCCTAAACTGATGAGGCCCATGAAAGGACGACGTTACGCTACGCTTGACGAGATAAAGACGGCATCGAAGGAGGAGCTGAACAAGATAAAAAAAAATGGTTTTTTGAAGTGCTTCGAAGATTGGAAAAACCGTTGGCACAAGTGTATAATATCTCATGGGGATTACTTTGAAGGGGACAAAATAGATATTCATGAATAAATGAATAATTTTTGAAAAAACACAAAAGTCGCGATACTTTTTGAATACACCTCGTATATATATATATATATATATATGAGGTGTGCCAAGTACCATGCAGTGGAATGCACAGCGCTGGACCGAAAATCGTTGCACTACTTCTCTCGTCGGAAGCGTGAAGAAGATAGAAGAATTTGAGTTATTATACTCAATTTTAGTGAAATTACTAATGTAATAATACTTGACAAACATGCACCCCAAAAGTTGCAAAAAAGAAAAGGGGACATAAATCACCTAGGAATCACCACTCACAATGAACGGGTACGCAAGACGACTCTTTGCTAACCACTATATATCGTCAATTTCTCGCGGAAGCGTAAAAGATAGACTCATAATTTTGAAATATATATACTCATATTGAAATGAACATAATTGAATATATATATATACTATATTATATATATATATATATACTTACGTGACAAACAAGTGTACACCAAAAAGCTTGCAAAAATAAAGGGGAAGGAAAGAAGGGGGAGGCGTATAGTAGAATCACCATAGGGAATTCACCAACATACGAGAAAATGGCCAAACGGGTACGCAAAGACGACGCCTATTGACGTACACCACTAGAAAGTAGTATTTTGTGTAGTAAATAGTGCCAGAATTTAATGAAATATTGTGGGTCATTTCTCTCTCTCTCTCTCTCTATGTCCTCTCAATAGCGGAATTAGTACAGCAAACCGACCAGATGACCACGCCTTTTGGTTGGCAGTACACAGATACAGTCCATGTCCTTCTGCAGAAATCCGCGGCTTGATGGCGTTTACCAGTGGCACCCAGATTTGTTTTCAATTTGCAAAGCTAGAAGCGATAAAGAGGCGTTTAATTCGTCTTTATGCAAAAAAGGTCTGCAGCTACACAACAGTTGATCGTTGTTTTGTAATCGACTGGCAAAACCGTATTCTTTTATGAGCCCCTAATGAGGCCTCATGTGTCTGCAATACTGAAATCCGAGGCTAACAGCGCCATAGCTGTAATCACAGGCGTTTCGGTTGGGAGTATGTTTGTAGTATTTTACAGAACGTGTATTTATGTGTACAGTAAAAAATATGTTCTTTAAATCAGCCATATATATATCAGCCGCTTTCTGGGCAGCAAACATGTAAATATAATATGAAAATAGCGTATAAAAATGGCTCGTGATTGGAAGAGTAAAAACACATTGGCCTTACCTGTACTGCGTAGTTAGAATGTAATTTACCTGTCCTTTTATTTAAAAAAATTACTCTTGAGATATATATATATATAAAACCCAAAGAGCGCGCTTAGAACAATCACCCAGTGTCTCTATATTCATTTTTGAAAGGTACGCGGGATCTAGTTGTGTTAATATCGACGGATCATACTGTCCCCTACACATATTAGAAATCCAGCAGAATATTAATCTGTGCTTGTAAACCAGCCACTCCGTTTTTCCATTATTAAAGATCCAAAGGCGTTTATTAGTCTGTATAAATCAGTTATGCGCCGTGGCGGCGTTCTCGAGGCGACTAGTGCGCTAGTCATGGCTCGATCTCCGATGTTGGTCGAATTTTCCCTGAGCGATGCTCATTGAGAATCAGATGATAAATCATATACCGCTGAGAGTCAGCGGCCATGCTGCCCCAACATAAGGACTGTGTTGGGAAATCCTAAATATGTCGACGTGTCCGGCTCTCGGCGTCTCATTGAAGATATGCTGCACGGCGATTCCAAGCCTTCGTTGAGTACGAAGGATGGGCTATGCTTAAAAATATCAATGATCTTATCTAAATGTTTAGTTATCTAGCCCACCCGTCTAGAGTGCGTTGTTTGTGCAAACACGATTGAGGGTGTTCAGATTCCTGTCAAGATTTCTGAATAGACTTTGTAGAAGATGTGGTATCGGGCCGAATGCTGTGAGCTTTGTGTCGCTGAAAACATTATTTCAGAACAACGACATACGGATACCATCATATTTTGAGCTCAAATCTGATTGACCGTTACTTTATTGAGCGAATGAATGATCGTGGAAGCCAAATAATGCCTATATCTAGATGTATGACGCAATAACAAAATTATCGGTTATGTTTTTGCGGGGCGTGTAGCTAGAGAGCTTCGCAGGCATCCCTGCATGCCATCTTTCTATATATATATATATATATATATAGCCCGCTCGGGGCATCACTCAAGGCGCTAGGTCTAGGCTTGGGCTGGTCCACCTGGCCAGATATATATATATATATATATATATATCTGGCCAGGTGGACCAGATATATATATATATATATATATATATATATATATATATATATATATATCTGGCCAGGTGGACCAGCCCAAGCCTAGACCTAGCGCCTTGAGTGATGCCCCGAGCGGGCTGTGCACATGTTCTTACATCACAAATGTATATTTTGCTACACACACACACATATATATATATATATATATATATATATATATATATATATATATATGCACGGTCACAACTGTTGGAGCGGTGAGGTCGGCATCGGTGGCGGTAACGTCTATGGGTTGCCTCGAAGTTTCAACTCTGCATTGAATGCAGACGTTCGCCAGTAGCCCGATGGCCGACTGCGGCTACGGGTTAGAAGCGCAAACGCTCATCTAGGAAAACAAATGTGTATCGCGAACCGACCACGAACAAAAAACCGTCCATCCCGAAGTGATAAGTACGTTTGTTTATGGACGTGTCGTCACGGATAGAAAGTTTAACTTCACACCTATTCGTTTTACTATCTACCTGATGAGGTAGGGCTTCAAGGCGGCTAGCTACTTAGAGAATTTCTTATATACATTCACATAAATTTGAATGTGTGTCTTTGATAAGCATGTTCGATTGCCTCAAACAGGTGTCGAATGTTGCGCTGATGAGGTCTCGCCGTTTGATTTTTTTGAAGTCAATGCTAGACAACACGAGCATCCTTTCAGCGAATTTCGATTGCTATGTCGACCGTATCGCCTACGTGCGGCCATGCTATTTTTACAACATACCAGTATAAGAGGTGTTTACATAGTCAAAAAAAACAAGCGATACTGTTGGTATAATTAAAGTATTTATTTAAACAAAATTAAAAGATATTTTTTTATCATCATCATCATCATCATACGAGATTCAACCTTACATAAGGCGGTTCCATTATTTTATGAGCTAATGAATTCCCTGTTCCCAAATTGATTGCGATTGTGACAAGAGCAAGTCCTTTGCGGTGTCCTTCAGTTCACCATGCGTGTGGAAACGGCCTTTCTTTAGAATGTTGTTTTAGAGGACCCGACTGATTGAAGTCGCAGGTCGAGATGCTCGGGCTGTGAGGCAAATGCTCAAATTGCTCCCACTTGAGCCTGGCTAGTACACTATGGAGCCCTAGAACTGCTGGACTTACGGGCGGGTGTCCATAAGATGGTAGCCTTATGTAGAGTACGCCGCTAATGAAGCCTTGGAGCATGTGGCAGCATGGATAGAAGGTCATTCTAAAAATCCCCCCCCCCCCCTAATATATACATAAATAAGTAATAGCCTTTATGTGAAAAGTTTCAGGAAATATGTAAGGTGCTTAATGAATTCCCACCCCAGCCATTACAGATGCGCGGATCAATGTATTTTAAAATTGTCAGGGTTATTAGCAGTAAACGGTCGTAAAGATTCCTTATGGTTGTCTATTTTCCACAAGTTTCAAATTAATGATAATGTTTTTGACAGCTTACCAACGACAAAAATCGTTTTCTTGAAGTGAATGTCTTACGTGAATGCAAGGACTTTCCCGCATCTCCAGAATTTTTTTCGTACATGCAATTCTTACAGAAACGCCATGTTTTTACACAGAAACAATCCAAAAACTAAACTTGGCGATAGCCAGCGCGCACTAAAATGCACACGAAGAAGCGTTGCAATTTGCTGGTGACGCTCAGTATGTGGGAACCCATTTGTGCAACTGAAACAAGAATTCAAATTTGTTGAACACTCTAACAACTGTTTGGCCGACCCCAGATTCTTCCAAACAATTGCGAATGGCATCTATTGCGTTATATCATCAGGTTTAGAACAACATTTTCCTTAGTTCCAGAAGTCTTTTGGGTATTCTAAGATGGTTAAAGTTTACGTTTCCTCTACAAAACTTCTCGAATTATTTTCGGCTGGTACGTTTGACCACAAACTAATATTTATACGGTGGTAATATACCGATAGGCCTCAGCAGTTTCAGTGTAGTATGTAATTACCAAATGGCTTTGACGCCGAAATCGATGCCATTAGCATATTAAGTCTGTTAAAACAAGTTTTTTTTTGTAGGATGAGCATTCATAGCACGCCCCACAAGCCTACAAACGAAGTGGACAGAAAGAAGAAAACTCCCTCCCCAGTTGATTAAAGACATTTTTTTTATCTTAATTCGCCTCTCACCGAAATAAGTCTCCGCCGTCCAAAATAAGCACTTCATTTTGGGCGTAGTATTTGTCTTTGAAGTCTGCTACTGATGCGACTGAGTTTGACGTGTTGATGTTTTTCTCGGTTGCAGACGTTAAACTCGCGCGAGCGGCGGAAGTCGCTTCATGGGACCAAGCTGACCAAGAATCTCATTGGAACGCCGTTTAACTTCAAGTAAGTCACTTAAATAGTTCGTTGCTTTCAATGGACATCTACTTCTAATGTTGCACGATTTTACTCTTTTACTCGGTAAACCCTCATTTATGTGAGATAGTAGCCTCAAATACAACTACATATAAATATATATATATATACACACATCACACTGTCGGACCCTGCCCCGGTCACCGCCGGACTAAGCAAATGCCGAGTACACGTTAAACAGAACGCTAAAGAAGTCGCTGGCATCCCCATTTGTGTCATGAACCTCTGGATTGCTGACAAACAGGCCTCCGCTGTGATGTCCTCGACTGCTTCCAAATGAACCGTTCGAACCGCGGCGCATGTGAGTATTGCCATTCCAGATAACCTTCACAGGTAGTCTAGGATGCAACCCCGTGACGGTCACATCCGAACGCTACAAATCCCTAAGTAAGTTTTGGGAAGTTTTAAGAGTCCTTCGCTCGCAACATGCTCAGGTGCTTGTTTTGCTATGCTGTGGACCTATGTATAGCCTACAACACTTTACAGACAGAAGGTACGCAATATTCACTAAAACGCAAGCAGTTCATCGCAGATCCTTTATTTTGTTTTGCACGGGAGTTTTTTTTGTGTACTATCGCTCAATTAGTGTGCACACAATTGCACCTATATATATATATATATATATATATATATATATATATATATATATATATATATATATAAGACGAAATTGCTTACATTATATATATATATATATATATAGTATAGATGTGTTTACAGTTAGCGGTAGTGCATTATGTCGTGACGTCAAAGCTGATCTTATATATATATATATATATATTTTTCGCACGACGATCAGGCATCGTGCAGTCGAACTCCAGTTGACACGTTTATATTGGCCGATATATGGTGTGAAACTTCGACCGTCTCTTGAATATCAATCGTATGATTAATCTGCATTGCGAAAAGTGGAAACAAGAAGAGATCATTGGAACAGCTGCTAGAGACTCTGCATAGAGCGATACAGTCGAGCACCAGAATCCTCATTGCTGCTTAAGAATGTTGACAATTAATTACATAATAGCTGGGAGGGTATTTAGCACGTGTCGGTCGGCTCTCCCGTGATATATCTTTACCAGTCCTTCGATTTAGTTTGATCATAGAAATGGCCAGTCAGCGCCATAAAAGTAAAAGCTATTATGACGAAGATATCTCATAATGTTTTTTAAATGCCTCGAGCGTCCAAATTGAGAATGTATTTTTTATCCTTGAGCTGCGTACGTTCTGTAATACAGATAGGTCAAACGCCGAGGTGGGTAATGATCGGCTATCATATCGGGGCAAAGATGATCGCGCGCACCTGCGTATGTGAGACGCCGGCTCAGGCTAGAAACCGTTATTAATAAACAATTTCTGAAACATTGTCATTAACTTGTCGATGCTTAATAATGTGCAGTCTGAATTATAGTAGTAGTAGTAGTAGTAGTAGTAGTAATAAAAGGTCGAACCCGGTGGCGTGGTGGCTTAAGTCTGCGCCTCGCAACCGGAGGAGACACATAGCAGGTGCGCGGGTTCGAGCCCCACCGTTGCACTGATTTGTATTTTTAGGGTCCGTCTATGAAGCAATGTGAAAAACAGTTCCGTGGACGTTAAATCTTGGCTGAGGGTCAGCCCGAAAACTTTACTTAGTTGTAGTAATAAAAGAGCAACATAGGCTAGGTCTACCACAGTAGTGCATGCCTACAACCGGGTCGGCCAATCAAATGGCCCGGCGAGATGATGATGATGATATTAGATCCTGTGCGCTGGTGCTTCGCACGCGGAAATCGGCATTCAGATCACGTAAAAAATCGTGCCGATTAGCTCGAATAAATTGCGACGTGCGACAGACACGAAAAAGCGCGTTTTGGTGGTAGTTTCTGGCGCACATACACAGCAGACAATACGTAGCAATGCATAGAGCTACGAACTTGGCTCATGAGTTGAATAGGAGTGGTATGCCCGACGGCCGCTTTTCGTGCTTTTGTCATCTCTTCATGCTGATGTCTCGACTACTCGGTGGCTTTGCTTCCTGGTCAACTTGCTGCTGCTGCTGCTGGATGGTGTTGCTAAGGTCACCAGTCTTGACGCGGTAATCATTTTCGCGGCCGGGAGCCGGCGATCGTGTAACAGCCAAATGCGAAGGCCGGGCCGTTCGCCATTCAACTACTTCCGACCGCAGTGTGACATAAGTATTTTGGCGGTGAATTGCACAAAATTGTGTGTCTTTTTTTCTTACGCACACGCATGTATATTTTTATGCGTATGTATATATATATATATATATATATATACTCGCAAAAGACAATTTTATTGCTGCACTGCGGCGGTATGCAGAAAAGTAATGTTTTTCATATAACCTCCGCCATTTTTACGTGTTTGGTTAAATTTTAAACTTCACATGTCGAAATGGAATACTAAATGCAACTGAGTGTAATGAGAGTAAATGAGATGCAACACTAAATGAAGAAATTGAAGAAACCATTGTTGTTACAGTGACTTACGGTTACGATACTCGCTCATTGCACTAATGCTTTTTTGTCGTTGGGGTTCATCTAGGATTGTTGTTCGGGAAGATTTGCAATTCACGCCGGATATATATATATATATATATATATATATATATGCAGAAATGCTTATCTACAATTTCAAGCTCGCGAAAGCTCACGTTGACTACGGCGCCGAAAAGGGCCATCAGGGGTAGCCAAAACGTATATAATGTGAATTAGCCTTGAATTGTGTTTGGTCGGAAGTGTGGCACGTCAGACCCTCCAGTGACAAAGAAACAAAACGAGTAGTGTGTGATGACCAAACATTTATTCATTCGTAGGCTCAAAGGCTCAGATTCGGATGAGAAAACTGTGCCAGAACTTTACAAACGTGTGACCGCCGATTAAAGGTTGCACGAAATAGCAGAGGTCGTGGGCATTAGCATGGTGCAGTTCATAAAATCTTGCATCAACATTTATATATTAAACAAACTAAAGTAAAGTGGCTACCGCACAAGCTAGCAATAGAGCAAACCTGTATGTTTGTATATATATATATATATATATATATATATATATTATATATATATAATATATATATATATATATATATATATTATATATATATATATTATATTTATATATATATTAGCCATACCATCAGGACCTACCTATTACGATACCAAAAGTTCCAAAGTAAGGATTTCAATCTCGCCAAAAAATATATGGAAGAACTTCACTGTTAGAAGGGGACGTTGTGAGCAAACAAAAGCAAAATCTTAAGCACACTAAGCAGAACAATTCGAGTAGGCAGGCTTGCAATTTCAAAAAACAAGAGCTATATTAGGGTCTTATTGAGCCACCATGCTCCTCCAACCCGGCAACACCCGATAATCATCTATTTGATTAATTGCAAAATTACTTAATAGGAAAATTGACTGTAAAGAAACCCAAAGGTAAAGTGCTTTTTCGCCTTAATTTACGGCGTGAACCGTTCAATAACCTAAGTCGTAGTCAGCCAGATCACCTAATTTTTCAAAAGGATGGGAAGTAGCAAAAAGTCTGATTTTGCGCCGTTAATATGATAGTGCAGCGAGGTAAGCAGAATCCGCGCACATATACGTAGGGCCCTGACAAGGTTTTTAAACTATCTATGATAGAATAATGGTATACATTTTGTCAGAAAGTGGAACATAATTTAGATTTCGACGTAATTTAAACTGTCTGACCTGCCTGTGTGCAAGTGCTTCGTGCTGAAATAACTCGATAAATAGACTGAAGGAAGAGGGAGAACCCCTATCTCCTATTTTCCTGGCTGGCTGACCACTATGTTCGTGTTGCCCTTAGGTTGGTTTCCTTCACTTGTATTGAGTGTCCATCTGCTAGGTGTGTATTTCTGAGCTTACAGAAGCTTAACTTAATAACTCACTCTCACCTTCTGACTATCGTGTCAGCGTAGCGTAGCAGCAATCTTCGTTGTATCTGGTAGAGATACTTGCCTTGATTGCTTGACAAAACCACGAACCGCTGCGACAACGGCCTGCGCCTACGGCCGCAACGCCGATCACAAATCTGACGATTCCTTGTTTTTTTTAGAACATTTGGCCGCCAACAACACGCGTAAAATAGAGTGTATGATGAGCCAATCACATATCCCTGTAAACCTAAAATCGAATAATGTAATAATAATATACTATTTCGGTCAGTTTTGATCATTACACTTATTGTGAAAACCATAGAAAGTTACTTAGTGTCAATTCACCCACGGGTTCTGTATATCAGCACGTATCAGCATGTGCAGCTCTACTAATAAAACAGAATAAGCTAAAAATACGTTTGTCTACGAAAGACGCCGCAAGGGAAATTTTAAAAAGCTGTTTTGAGGTGCTCCCAGGGTTCGCTCGATTAGAAACGTTTTCAGTGGTGGACAGTTAAACTGATAGCAGTGCGGCTACGCATGTATATACCATCTTCTCAACCAAAGCATATCATGTTCAACGGCTAAGTTACAATAGGCAAACTATTGTTTAGTGGATTAATGCGAGAAACCCACGAGAAGGCTTTTCTCTAAATTTTGCAAATATTGCCATAAGTGGTGGCAACATAAATGTTAGTTAGTGTAAAGAGTATTCAAGATAAAGTACATAGCTCTATTGTGTTAAGCCTTAATCAAGTCGGAAGTATAACGGTAATAGTTGTATTCAAGTATCTTGAGCATACCTTTGCTTGCCAATTTCGGAACGTTTTGCTTGATCTTTGCGTCATTTGAAACGATTTTCGATCTCTAAGCCAACCCTGGAGAAAGATTTAGGTAATCGCTTCCATATAACTACTAACGTTTATTTATTATTAACTCTCTTCCTAAATCAGCGCCCTCTGTGAACATAATTCTGCTCAAATTTACGGGACGACCAGTAGTGCTGGAGTCGGAAGCTTATACTGAACAGACTCGTTACAATAATTTTACTGTATACGCTTCCAGTAGGATGATTTTCCCGCATTACCTAATGTTTCCAATATTGGAATAAATTCCCTTTAAACACTCTTACTAACTAGCTCTAGTTCCGTAACACGGCTGAAGATATGATAGAGACAACCGCCGCGTATGTACTGTTCTGTACACGCCTTACAATATTATTTATGATCGCACCGTGAAAATCAAATCGAGTGCCTAATTTGTCTTATCCGTATCCAAAGTTCGCTACATAGCCGTAACACGGTTCATACGTTTTTGAAAATTATTGCTAATAGTAATAATTCGGCAAACATTTTCGCTATTATTTACTGAGTGGTTATACTCCGGCTTCCAGGTGAGAATGTCTTTCTTTACCCTCTCGTCTAGACAACTTCCTCGTATTTACCATTTTTATCTTCCCTGTTAGTGTCTTAGCTAGCCCGTCCTCTAGAAAAAGCCTGCCCCATGTCGGCACACATTTCCTTATCTACGGTCCCGGTACAGGATATGTAAAGCCTTCGTGAACGAACTGTTTGCAGCTCTGTAGAGTGTAACCGTCCAAAATAGGTATTTGCATTTCGTGTTATGTGATTGTTGGGAATAATTCGTGATGTGCGCTTATTGGGAAGATAACGGCTGGCGATTTTAGCACAATTTTTGTATAGGTGTCATCTTCCAAATCTATAGAACCAGAACAATACTGTATTCTTTAGTGAGGCGCCTTGTAAGGGAAGCCATGCGGACTGTTCTCTCTGGTTTTGCTTTCAGTAATAAGTAAATAAGTAAATAAGTAAGTATGTGCATTTTTTTCAAAAGTACGAGAAGAAACTGGCCGACAATATGGAAGCGAGCCTATATATATATATATATATATATATATATATATATATTGCTTTTTCTTACTTTCTACAGTCTATGACTGAGACGTATTTACGCTAATATCTGAATCACAGTCTTACCATATATAAACCTGAGCTCTAGCAAGCCCATCGATTGCTTCTTATTGTACAGGTCCCATAACGCCAGCTTTTACTTGGGAAGCTTATCGTAATCATTTACCTCGATAATATTGAATTTTTGTAGATGAGGTGAAATACTGTTCCGTACTAGTGGCTACGAGTAGGGAATGAAAGGGTCCAACTTCCGATCTCGAGCAGTTGTGGGACTCGAACCCACCATATGAATGTTAGCCGGCTGAGACCGATACTCACTAAATAGTTGCTGCCACTCCTGGACATGTAACAGAAGAATCTGCAGCATGTATGTATAAAGCGAGAGAGAAATAAGATTTTTAAACATTTTCGGTCTCCGCACTTGTAGGTTCGAGGCTAACGAGGGTTAGATTGGTGCTGGTTCTAATTGGCAAGCGGCGGCGATAACTAAATGAATGCCCTTATCCATGGTCACGTTAGGCCTAGGTCAACTTTCTCGCAGCATGCCTTTAGCCATTAGAAGTATGAGGACTCTCAGCGGGTAGTTAAAATCAAATACGTTTCGATGTGATATCTATAATACCGTAGTACCGTTCCAGGTTCTATACTATATATACGTGTACAAGTGGCAGAACTTAGTGGGGAGAACACAGTGACCAGCGTTAACTGTGAGTCCCATACAACCTTGAACATCAATGTATGCTTCTCATACGCCTGCCTCCTCGCTTCTACAACAACAACAAACAAAAAAGGCCCTACATGAAGGTGCGGACAACGAGCGTGATTCATACGCGCCCTGCTGTGTCGTCTCCCGGTGCTGCCACCGCTAGCACCAGTGCAATTTGACTGCGGCTCTCTCCGTTTCTCTCCTTTTTACCGTTATGGATGAGCTATGGTTCAACCAACGCCACAACGGTAGCACCCGAGACCAAGTCGAATCGGCGCTTCGGCGTTTTGGCAGTTTCCAATGGCTGTCAGCCAATGAGTGGGCTAATCAGTCAGGTCTTCCGCCATGCATCGAAGAATAGGCCAGCGTTTTGACCAGAAGACTGTCGGGCAGTCGATCGGCCAATAGAACACACAATCGACACGGCTGTTAATGTTGTTGTTATTGTTCTTGCTGCTGCTGCTGCTGTTGTTGTTGTTGCTCCTCATTAGTGTATTCAGAACAACAAATTTGTTTATTGTTTAGACAATGATTTTCATCATCATCTTCGTGTTTTCATCATGGCTTTAATCATTTGGCCGTAGGCGCCTCTCGAGTGTTTTGGCATCACCGCCATGTGTGTGTTCCTTCGAGTTATATGGAATATTTGGTTTGGGGCAAGTGAGGAATAAGCTGGCAGACATGTGGGCGTGAACGGACGCCAGTGATTCCCCGTTCCGGGTGGGGTGTATATATTATATATATATATATATATACGTGAGAAAGGATGAAGCGAGAGTGAATCAACGAAGTGTCCGAGAGAGGAGCACGCTGCTCTTGACGAAGTGTATGCATCAACAACGACAACGACAGTGAGACCAATTATTCAATTCGGCTACGGTGTGGCCGCTTTCATTGTGATGATCACATCAGAAGCGATTGAGAAGTGATCAGAAATCGATTGTCGTCAACAATCGCCATCGACAACGTCGAACGGGGCAAGAGGAACAACACGCAGTAACACGAATGAAAGAAGCAGGAGTAGGCGGGAGGCGGAGAAATGAAAAATATTGACAGGGTTTCTCCTATTTATACTGCTACTGCTGCTGCTGCTACTATTGCGGCCGCTGCGACTACTGCTGCTGCTACTGTACACAGTACTACTACTACCGCTTCAACTGCCACAATTCTTGGCAATGGTTAGTCAGTACAAAATCTGCCCACCAGGGACAGAAAGTCTGCCTCTAGTCCGCCAAAGACGCAGAAAAAGCCAGACGCCCGTACAAACGCCATACAATAATGTACGTCAAACCGAACATGCATTCATGCATGTGTGCATATATGTTTGTGTACATATGCAGCTTCGGGGGGGGGGGGCTCACCGCCACGCCCTCATCGACTTTTGTCGACTCGCCATTGCGACGTTGCGCGGGCTTGCGTATATAGGGGCTGTATAGGGGCTGACATATAAATCGGAGAGAATGAGAGCGCGAACGAGAGAGAGATCTACATACATGGGTGACAACGGTGGTCATAACAACGCCTTCAAGGGGACTATGACACTATGCTACTTCATCTGGCGGTGGCGGGCGGTGGCTGTTGTTATTTATGCTACTACTGATGATGGTGTTGGCTATTACAACAGCTACTAGCAATAACAATAATCACAACAACATCAACAGCAACAATACCAGCAACAACAATATCAACAACAACAACGTCAACAACAACAACAACACTAACGTCAACAACAATACCAACAACAATAATACCAAAAACAGCAACACTCGTAAGTCTCTCGCACAGACAGCGGCAACGACAACTACGCTAACTTAACGCAAACGCTAAGAAGCATAACAATACCATCACCATACGCAGAAAACGCAAAGACGACAATGCCAGCCACAACGAGAGCAACAACAGCAGCAACAACAACAACAGCAACAACAACAACTGCAGCAATAACAACAACGGCAACAAGTGTAGCAAATACAACTGAAACCAATACCAGTACAATAACAAGAATCGTTACCACATCATCAGAAGCGGTCAGCATCACGGGCGGCCTAGAGAGGAGGAAAGTGTGGAGCGACGTTCGAGCCATTCGAGGGTTTGTAGACGTGGAGGAGGAGGCGCTCCATGAGACCTCGACCGAACAATGACAGAATTGGTCTGGTGGCGGCAAACGCGTCACCCGCGCGTTGTTGTCGTCGTCGTCGTCGTCGTTGCCGCCCTACGTCGCGTATGATTATTACTTTCCGTCGTCAATTCGGTGGGCGCGCGCGGATCGCCGGTGCGCGGTGTTGATAGTATGGTTGCACCTGCCACTGACTCCAGCGTTAGTCTAACGAGAGAGATAGAGTGAGAGCTCACTGACTTCGAGAGTGGGTTTGCTGGCTGGCAGGCTGGCCGGTGATTTCAGTAAGCAGTCGGCGCAAGACGACGCTGGGGAAAAGGTAGAGCCGCCTTACCGCGCCGCGATAGACTGCATGATGCGGCGGTCTTCTGCTTAGGCTGCAGGACTTGGACGCAACCGCCTGTGATCTGACCGAGTCTGCATACATTGCTGCAAACACTCATACGCACACACAGTGGCCCTGTGCAGAATCGTCGTGAGGAACTATAATAGTAGTAGTAGGGAATAGAAGTAGTCGTAGTAGTAGTAGTAGTAGAAGTATCGTGCGTGCGGTCAATGCAAATACTACCGCCCACCCTTCAGATCTTCCCGTCGCTCTGCACGCTGAGGGGCTATCATTGTCGACCGGTCTTGTCACCAAGTGCAAGTGTCCAGTGATGAGATTGCACTGGAGCCGTGGGGTGTCGGTAAACTACTGTTGACAACAACGACCATGACAACAGTAACAACGTCGACAACAACAGCAGTAACAACAAGAACAACAACAACAACAGAAGCAACAACAACATCAACAACAAAAGCAACAACAACATCAACGACAGAAGCAACAGTAGTGACAACAACAGCAACAGCAGCAGAAGTCTAAAGGTGTTCTGTAATCGTAGCGACACGAGGCGGGTGATCGCGGGTGATTCAGCTCTCCAACATGGGCATGCGTATGGCTGGTGTGACATGTGTGACAAAGCGAGAACGCTGCAGGAACGATGTTGTTCGCGGAGATTAGTAAACGCCGAGACGAGTAATTGAAGGGGATACTGTTACAGCTTCGACTGCAATTAGCTACACCACACACCGGCACTTGCGACAATTTGTTATTAATGTTATTATGATCATCATTATTGTCGCACGTTTCATTACGACGAAAACGATTGTCGGTAAGGACATTGCGCTATCTGTGGTCTGTGTCTGGGTCTCTTTCTGTGTATCTCAATGATCGCGATACTATTACTTTGTGACTCCTACGACTGTTGCTGCAACGACCTCTTCGAGTACTGTTTCTTGTGTGTAGCACTGCTTGGCTCCCGCGCCAATGCCAGCGATAGGATTACAGAGTTGTGGCCATAGTTCTGCCTCGGGATTAACAGTCGCAATTGGTGCGTTAATTGGGAATAACGTGCCACTTATGCGCGTGCACAGGAACGTCTCGCGAAACCTAATATGACCGCTGGATAAGTGCCTAATGTTAACGCATTAGTGAGAAGAAAGGTCTCAAGCTGGGCCCAAATCAAAAAACGTTTGTCTGTTCTCAGGATGTGTTGGTGCGGCTTGGTTCCGGCCGTTTTGGCCCGGTAAGTTGCTTGTATATATATATATATATATATATATATCAAATGTTACTTAATTATTTAAAGTGTTTTTGTTCTTTTCAAGATAGCTCCCACCCGCTGCAATGCACTCGTGCTATTTTATTCTGCACTTTGGAGCATTTTTAAATACGTCTTTTGACATATAGTAGAATTGTTCCTGCTATTTTTCTTGTCTCCTCTATGGCCTTAAAACATTGTCCCTTCAATTTTCTATCCGCGGCAACAGGAAAAAATCGCACGCACGCCAGGTCCAACGAATAGGGAGATTGCGGAAATATAGAGGCCGAATTTCTCACCAAGCAATCTGAAATCAGCAACGATATCAGAGCCGGTGCGTTATCGCGATGGAAGATCGATAAGTTGTTTGTCCAGAGTTTAGGCCTGGAAATATGTCAAACGTTCTCGCTCAGTCTTCTTAAAATTTATTGGTAGTTTTTCCTATTGACCGTAAAGTCAGATAAAAAACATTCATAAAAGGTGATTCCCTTGTAGTCAATAAAAAATAGTAAAAAAAAACGAGATGTGGGCTTTGGTCGCGATGTCGTAATCATATACGCATGACTAATCTCCTATAATCACTCCCCGAAACAATCCGGGGTCTTTTGTTGCAGTCTGAAGGTTCAATTCAGACATGCCCCAACCGGCGTTTATTTCCCAAAAACTTCAACATTTTGTTAACGAACTTGTCAGAGTTCTGACGCATTAAATCTTCGCCATGACTGTTACAACTGATCGATAGGATGTCTCCATTTCCTCTGCTCTCTTCCTGATAGTAATTCAGCGACTGTTGAATACAATATTAGCAACGTTTTCTTCTGTTATTGACGTCGGAGGCCTTCCAGGAAGGGGGGGGTATCATCGGTCTCTTCACATCCGTTGCAAAATCGGCGGTGCCTCGACGGTAAACACACCGTTTCGGGACACGGCTTGATTACCATAAGTAGTTTGTAACTTTGCACTACCTAAGAATATATTTTTTCCGTTTAATTCAAGTGCTCCTTATTGCTATCAAATTGTAGATAGTTAAATGCATAGTTATTCTCAAAAATCCAGTATTCAATGTATACAACGCATAATCATCATCGTATTTATTTCACTCATATTGAGTATGCACAACGCATAATATAAGAGTCTTAGAGGACAAATTCAGATATAATAGAATTTGTGATACAGGCAATAGTATGCAAAATATGATTTCACTAGTTTATGATTCTCAGCATTCTAGGCTGACACCACGAAAACATGCTGTTGATTCGGTGAGATAGTCGGTCAGGTTGATACATGATTTTATTTTTTAACACAAAACTTGCAGCAGATTCGTTGCTCCTCGATTTTTGGCTCCTTGAAAATAACCGAACCTTGATTTCGTCACAACATCTGGTCGATGGGTAGCTAATGATTGGCGCTTCCAAGCAAAACAAACCGGAAGACCTTGTTGGTTTTGATTCAATTTTTAAAATTCAAAGCACTAGAAATGGCCGAATCGCCCTTGTATATATATATATATATATATATATATATATATTCTGTAATGTCGGTTACAGATGCTGGATGTTGATTTTGGAATTATGCAAATGCTAAACAGTAAAAGCCGCCTTGCCAGGTTCGGCAAGCATGATATATTTGCGTACGACAAGAACTCTACGAGCCTCGCATCCTCAGGCCTCTGGGCAAAGGCGTTTACTGCTTCAAACCCTCAGGATACAATATACAACTACGAAAGCGGGATGTTTTAGGGCACAATTTGCTCAGGGCGATGTTTCATATTAGTCAGAACATTGTTATACAGAGCGACGCCCGACAGTGATCTCAGTCGGGAACCACACGTGTCTTTGGAGGTCACGTGGTCGTCCATTTGATTAAAAAAAAGCTCTAAAAGAGTACTGTTAACGCACTATAGTATTGTTTTTATAGGACATACATCTTTTAATATAATTAAAATGAACGCCATTAACAACATAAGAAACAGTAGATAACCAAAGCCAATATTATAATAAAAATCTTAAAGAGCAATATTTTTATATATGTGCACAAGGGAAATAATATAAATTCCGTAAAATATTAGGCACTGCATTTTAGCTTGAATAGTTTAGATATTTTCTGGATCTAACTTAGCATTGCACTAAATTTCGCACGCGTGTTGACTAATCTCAGATATAACAAGTATTTCTCTCAGTACAATTTCTATTGTATATACATATATAAACGATTTACGTTAGCGTATTAACTAGAAGCAAATGCGTACAAATACGCATTCCTATCGCTATATCAACAATGTTCGAATTCGGCGATTTTATTTAAAGGGCTACTCTGTTTTGTCATGCGTAATGTATAAATAAGCTGATGTTCTCCTTAATGTTACGTCAGTTATACAGTGTAAACCGTACACGTATATATATATATCTATATATTCACGGTTACTGTTGCTGTTACTTTGAACGGGGGTACCGCATACGGCAGATAAATCGATCATCAGTTGGATTGTGAGTGAGGTCGAAATGTCATTGACTGCGATTATTCTGCTGTAAATCTCTTCTTTCAACGAGCTTTGCTACGGTTAGCGCAGGATAGCGCGTTTTCGGTGCGATACGGTACTCAGCGTTCGTACAAGAGATTCCGCTTCCATCTCAGGAGGCCCCACTCAGGGGTCGCATGATGAATCCAGGTGTACACGCGTGGGTTCGTGCCACAGTTTCGTCAATTTTTTTGTGCGTCCGTGTGGCAAAAATATGCCATTTTCATGCCGAAACAAGGAAACATGTTTGCATTGCTAATAGCCGATAGCGCTTTTGAACGCCGCTTGTTTACCATTGGTCGGCTCTTCAATCTTCGTTTTGTTTATTTGTACCAATCTCTGTTTGTACAATCTGACGACAGATAGTTTTCGAATAATGAGGCAGCAACAATAGAAACATATACATCAGCAACAGCAGATGGCGCGGCAACTGTAACCTTAACGCGTGTCAGGAAACGTGACATTTTTTTAAATAGCGATCGGTGAACGGAATATAGCGACGCTTGTAATCGCGCTCCAGAGCTAACAACATGGATACACGAAGCATCCGAGCATGCGAACAGATACGAACTACGTTTGTAGATAGCACAATAGAAATGATAAATATACTAGCGTTAATTTAGCTGCAGTTGCAGAGGCAGCACTGCGACTATAACAACAACAACAACAACAGCAGCAACAACAGCAAACAACAAGCAACTACAACAACAACAACAACAACAACAACAAATGCAAGTAACGTCACGAGCAGTTGCCAACAATGTAGATGTCCACAGCAATTGAAACGAGAACAGTACGTCACGACAACGACATCAACGACAACGACGGTACATAGGTGCGACGCAGCCAACAAAGTAAATATATTATTTCTATCGAGCAATGCATAACAATGCTAGTGATAAAAGTAGTAGTAATAATAATAATATTCATATTAATAATATTTCAATTTGTCAATAACTTACTGATTGTATGTGTTGTCCGGGCAACAGAGCATCCCATCAGCGTAGCGGGGGGACTGATACGTTTCGAAAGGATATCGCAAGACGCATGAACGAAATAACGGGTGATCGACGTGAGGCCCATTTTCTAATACATATGCTGTTCTACTTGTCTACAGCAGCTTCGATTGTGGGCGCCATAGGCCGAGCAAAAGTATGATAACATTTTAGCGCACGTTCACACCTCACTTGAGCTTAGCCCTAATTATGGAATGATAGAATAATAATCCTCAACAACATTAACAGGCGTGAACAGCGACGGGACCGATACAAATAATGAGCGACATATATATATATATATATATTGATCACTGAAGTAATACCACAAGTTGCCCGGTCATGTAGGTTAGGGGGTCACCAGATTTTTAGTGGGTTTGAGAGTCCCACACTACCCAGACCAAAAGATGTGCGTTATGCATTTTTGCTCCTGGCCCCTGTAAAACAATTTATATATATATATATATATATATATATATATATATATATATATATATATATATATATATATATATATATATATATATTGATAGAGTCAGCTTTTCGATAACGAGTTACCTCGAACAGGCTTTGGGGTACTCGGCGCGGATAGCACATTAACATCTTTAACATACTCGGATCTGACGGTGTAACGCGGTGTGTCTCCGTATGATACAGAGTCAGTCTAACTGATACGTATGAGAGAACGTTGCAATGCAGGGACTGAATTGCGGTGAATGGCAAATTTATGGCTGGCGACACTACACGAAAAAAAAAATATATATATATATTTTTTTTTCGTGTCGCCAGTCATAAATTTGCCATTCACTGCACTTCAGTCTCTGCATTGCAGCGTACTCTAATGTTATGCCGATACAAAGCAGTCCAACGTCCCTCCCCCCTATTCTTATTTTCTCTCGCGTCTTTTTCTGGAGCATCCATCTGCCGCCGTCACAAAGTCTAATCATAAATGACTATAGTCTCTAATCTAGTTGCTTTAATTGGCTTTATCGTTATCACTATCGAGAATAACAATAATCTAGCGTGGATTTGTATACTCTTCTTGCATCTTTGTCACCGTCTATTTGAATCACCGCCAATGTCAACGACATATAATCGCATAGCGAATGCAAGTGCATGATCTAACACGCGATTCTCCTACCCGCACTTTCCAAAACTTTCGTCAGTTATCATGACGAGATATATTTGTGTATACCGTCCTTCGACACGGTCATGGCAGGCCAACGGTATGTCACCGCCAAAGGCATATCGTCTTTCCAACAACGGAATTGGTGAATCTTCCGGCAGCCTGGTTCAAGACTAATCGGCTAATGAGAATCATTTCGCTCCTGCAATTAGGGATTGCCCGCCGCGGTGATCATACTTTGTTAACATCGTTACTATAACTACTAGTAGAGTGGTAGTCTTCACAATAATTTTCGTGCTGTTAGGACTTTTTCCATGTCCTGATCGATTTTGTCCGCATCGCTGCTGAGATCCTTCGTGTTATTACAGATCGTCACTGCCATCGTCACACGCGAACGCATCATGATTGTTTTAGATTGAACGGTTTCTTGTTGCTGCTTTCTTGCGTGTTCCTTCCTAACCTTGTGCCACAGCAAATCAAGTTGTAAGCAAACCAAGACAGCGATGGGCGGTACGGGCCCCCTTGTCAATGATGTTCATGTTTACTTCTATATCTCTTTGGTCACACAAAAGAAAGCTTTGCTGGTGTTTAGTTATCTTCCGCAATCAAAGCGCACAGTAGGGAGCGCAGTACGGGGGGGGGGGAGGTAGAGAAAGGTAAAGTTTTAGCAAAAGTCGATTGCTTGCGAAAATTGTTGCTCTGCATTTTTCGTTTTTGATCTTTCTTGGTTGATTTTCTTACTATTTTTTGTTCTACCACTGCTTATCGTGAAATGCTGGTGGTGAAATAAGCTTTCTCCTAGCAAAGGTGGCTGTTTATTTTTAGGACAACCATGACGTATTAGCCTGCCTCGCTCGGGTAATCCCAGTGGAATACCACCAGATATAATGATCGGGTTTCCGTCTGCTGGCAACTGGACGTATGTGCCTCTGTCGATGCACAGTGTTGCGCGAATTTTAAAGTCGATTAAGATTCGATTAAGACGTTCCACCTGCAAACCCGTAACAAATAACTGCTAATTGATTATTCACGTATACATATATATATATATATATATATATATATATATATGAATCAAGACTTCAGTATGTGGCCGCTTGACCACAGGTGAAAAAATTATACATTAGTATAATTTGCATGACCTTTAAAAATGCTCAACAGGGTCAACGCATTAATTGCAACACCTCCGTTGCTACACATGGACCATGCATAATGTCGATTGACTTTCATATACTCGTTTCATCTGCCTGAAAAGGTGAGTTTCTGTAACTTGGCGTCCATGACGTCAGAGTAGAGTCATCGATATGGATTTTCCCCCCGTATGTCTTATCCGACGTGCCTTTGGGCTTTCTATTGATACATTTTACGCGTCTGATCCATTCGCGCGCCCTTCGGGGCCGCCCACTGAGTTTGGTCACAGTCTCTGCTCTATATATTTATGTAATCATTTGAACTACGTATACCTTTCGTTGCGGTTACCGTCGTTGCTGGAGTTGCCCGTTTTGGTGTTACGAAAGTGAAAAACCTGAAAAATAATTTCGAACTCATATATATATATATATAGAGAGAGAGATATAAGTGAGCGCTGCTTACGATTCATGTAACACAGCGTAGTGGTGATACGAGATAGCGTACGAAAGAAGTTTTGTGATTGACCGCTTATGTGTCAGCTATCTGTAGATTTTATTGCCAAACGATATCATAGAGAGGGGGAATATATATATATATATATATATATATATATATATTTCCCTCTCTATACAGAAATTTAAGCTAACCATTATGCCAGAATATCGCTGAAGAGTCCCGGCGGACCGAACAGACTAAGCGGTTGCAAGTGCGTGTACATACATGTTCGATGTTCGTCGTTATTCAGGCGATGCGAGAAAAATCAGCAAAACCGCGTCCATTCCTCAGAGCCTTCGTTTAGCATTGTTGCACTCTACACGATGCTTATATATATATATATATATATATATATATATATATATATATATAGACGAAAATTCTTTGATTTTCCCGAGGAGGCCGATACGCCAGTCTTGACTATATCATTAGGGCTAATAACAAAAATATCGAATTAGTAAGTCAATTTTGCTACCTCGGGGTAACCATGACACCCGGCCTATATTTTACAAAACACATCGAGAACAAGCGTGCAAAAGCAGTATCGGCCACGACGCTACTCGGAGATCTTACACAAATTGACATTACGACTGGAATGAACATTTTTAAGATAAAAATAGCTCCGATTATAACTTACTGCCTTCGGGCCATTGCACCAAACTTAACCTTAGATAACATGAAAGGAATAGACAAAATAAAAGCTAATTTTGTGAAGTATATGCTCGGACTGCCGCGTAACGCATCGACAACCTTGGCGTTGGAACAATGCCAAGAGCGAAGCTTTGTGGAAGTTCTTATCCTGGACAAATACGTTTTAGCGCACTCGTCGTAGAGCAATATCGCGCCTACAGAGAAAAGCGTAATTTGAGCTTTGCCATAGAGAGGTTCACTGACGGTCCTGCATTTACGACAGACCGTTGGAAGCAGGGAATGCAAGTGAACAGACGGGTACCCTGCAGACTTACCTGGCATGGCTACCACCAATATATATATATATATATATATGCCTAAAAGGGTATTGCTTTGAAATTGAAGACTGTGTATGTGAATATTGTAGTTGCATGTAATATTGAACGATACCACATACTGCAATGCAACGAAATAGAAGCTGGTTCGACGCATGCAGTAGTGAAAAACGTTATCAGCCGACATTAATTTTAGGTAATATCTACCAATTTCTGGTGAAATAAACTTGTATCTTATATATATATATATATATATATATATATATATATATATATACATGCATTAATCAAGTTGGCAAACAATAGAACGTTAGTGCGGTCTGCTACACTTTAGTGCAACACCACCTGCTCAACCTTCCATCCAGTGTGTCGGCCGAATATTCGTCTTCACGTGAAGAGATTCTACCTTCACTCACTTTTATGTACAATCGGATATGATGCAAAACCAATCAATTTGCTTGCTCAACCCAACGTATATATATATATATATATATATATATATATTCATATGTATATATATATATATATATATATATTATATATATATATATATATATATATATATATATATATATATATCTTAAAAAGAACAATGCAGAAAAGTTGACTATATTGTACAATTTTATTCTCGAGCATATAAATGTACATACATGCTGCGCTTCTTCTAATATCTGGTGTGCGATGCTGGTGATTGCCCTAAGGCGCACGGCGCATGTCTTTTATCTATATGTCGGTTTGCGGGATATCATAAATACAGAAACCTTCGCATAGTATACATCGTTTGTTGTTGTAGCTTAACAGTATGGATATATATATATATATATATATATATTATATATATATATATATATATATATATATATATATATATATTTATATATACGAGCAGACACAAGCGATAGCCTTTTTTGCGGAATACCCCTAATTGTTACAACTTTCGAAAATGTGTTAATTAAGAAAATCTCAAGCTTTAATGATGGATAATAAAATTTGAATAAATTTGCCGTTCCCATTAAACACATCTATTCAATGGCAACTTGTGGCAAATCTTTAACAAACACATATGGCGCACGCCGAAGAATCATTCGGAGAGGTTTTGTGAGATTTTGTTCATCTGAATCTGAAATGACACCGTTGTTTTCATTGTATGGATGAGCGATTAGCCAACCGCCTTACAGAAACGGTGTCTTAAAACGCTAAATTCTAATAACACTACCGCCATTCTTTCGTGAGGAATGTCGTAGAGCATTCTGCAGCAACCCGGTTTTTCGACAAGAGCAAACACAGAAACGAAACCTGAACAAATGCCAATACTATCTAGATCAAAAGGATGGAATCAAAATGACAGCTCAGCTTTTTCTAGTCTAGTGCAGCACTTAGGCAACACTTTTATTTATTGCAGTAAACGGCGCGCCTATATATATATATATATATATATATATTACTATATATGCATTTCACTACTATACCATCTAGCATGCTTTCTGTAGTTTGTTAGTATAGTCACATATCAACACGTTTCACTAACTCATATATATTTGCCTTCTGTATTGCTTTGCTATTCATATTTTATAATTATAAATTAATACTATTTTTTCTCTATGTGTACACATGTAATAAGTCATATATATACAGTCTATGAAAGTTCTCGCCATACCTGAAGGGAGTTATACAGCTCTCTACAATTGATATTTTTCCCAATTGAATGGGGGAGCAAAAATATCTTCTCTAGGGGTAACAGTAAACTACTTAAATATGTCACATCGATGCGGCTGAACAGTTTTACAAAATGAGCGATTGCGAGAGATCTTTTTGTTCCATTAGTCGTGTCATCGGATTAAGTTCAATAGAGGTCCTGTGATGTTTCATTTTTTAGCTTCATTGTATTAGTCAGCGCCCTGCTATTTCGCTCACAAACGGCTTACAGTGATCATGTCACCGATCGGATCACCCTGGATTTAATCCCGAACTGATTCCCATAAAACATGTAGTTTTCTAAATGTGCGGTTTTATGGGCGTTTTAAAGCTCAACGTCGAGACCTTATAGAATCCCGATTTTTGCCACCTCGTATTGAATTTGTTCAATATTACCAGTTTTCTTTCACTAGCCAACGTTGGATGTCTTTTTAACGAAACAGAATGTTCTTTCGAACACGCTGATATGTTGAGTTCTCTGTGAATATAACATATTGCCGTAATTTCACTGTCGCCCATTAACAAGACATTGCAGCTTCCCCATATCATAAAAAAATGCTAATTTTAACGAGTTCAATAACCCCCTTTAAGCATGGCTAGAACTTTCATAGGTATCCTAAATATTTACCCTGAGTCTGCAGTTTTAAAGGCGCGGAAGATATTGCGCGCCGAGAAGTTCGAGAATCTCGGATATCAGAATGTCGAAAGTTTCTCGGCACTTCTCAGAACACCCAGATCGCAGGATCCAGTTGGCCGTCGGGACCGTTGATAAGGCCCACATTGGGCCTAGCAGCGTTATAACCAGCCTTGCCGAGATTATACAAAAGATGGCTCTCTTCGTTATTCTGTCTTACTGGAAGCGTTTGTCAGGGGACCAAAGAAAATTAGTGTAACTCTTAATTGCAACCTTAGAAGTAAAAGTCTAACTTTATCAATGAAAAATGACGCCACGTGAACGCCTTGACGTCATTATACAAACAATTACGCTGGTCCGCGATTAGCGACTAAACTGCGTAAGGCGGTCAAAAGTCCTCGAGTATTAGAAACATCCTTTTAAAGATTCAAAATCCTTGTTTAGGTATGCTAATAAGGGGTTACATTGAATATGAATCGAATAGCGCCGATGTTACTTCAAAAGTGAATGCGCTTAAAAATATATTTACCTCTGCTTAACTGGCCCAAATGGGTCCAACAAAGCAGGCAAATTATCCCTGTTTTATGTTTAAAAAAGGTGGCACGTGTTATGGCAGAGCCCTTCTTAAAAATGTATGCCAGATGCTACAAAGATGGTATTATACCTGATCTTTTCTGACAATTCGTAATAACGCCTCAGCATACAATTGAATCAAAGCCAAATGTTGATAATTATAGTCCCGTGGCACACTTATCAACAGCGTGTATATTATATGAAAAATTACCTGCAAATCATGCGTCTTACTTTGTGCAGTCTAAGGGAGCGCTTGACGACTACCAACCTGGGCATACTTAAGGCGAATCCACAGCACTGCATCTAGTGCAAATGGTCTAATATTGAGCTGTTTAAATTGGCAAAATGAAAACATTTTATTATACCTATTTTTCTTTTTAAGGCCTTTGGCAAAGTGCACCAATTGAAACGTTTGCAAAAGCGAATCGAAATACATATAGATGAGCGCACGGTTTGTAATAAATCAAACGTTCTGTGTGCGGGTCAGGCACAATGAGCCGTGTAAACGTGCGTACCTTCTGCATCATGCATAGCCCTCAATAATATTCTGTGTATGCATTTTAGATTTAGACTTGAACACGTTGAACGTTGAAAAACGACAACATTGAGCACAAACTATACGCAGATGACATAAAACTATATGGATCATCTATCGGCCACAGAACAAGACGGAAACCATGCCGTGTGTTTGGTAGAACCAGAGTACACTCTACGTCGGTCCTGTGTAGAGAACTATTGACCCTGTCTCCGCTTGGTGTACCCTCAATGGCATCATTCATATCCATAGTCCATAAGTGCGCGCGAAAATATTGATGCCATTCAAATTGTCCAGTCTAAATTTCTTCGACGTGTTGCGCTGATATGTGAGATAGAGCGTAGAAGTCTCCACTCAGTGCCTAGCACAGCACGACATTCAGACAGCCTTTTAAATGTACGCACAGGCCACTCGAATAGCCTTGCAATGGTTTTTTAGTAGTCACAACAAAAATCTGCTCAAAACTCAAACCGTATTGTCGAAATCACGATTTCACGATTCGACCGAGTCAACAACATGTCTTCGCGGCGCATGGCGAGAATGCTAACGAACCACGAACTCATGATTTAGTATTATAAACTGTACCATTGTACTCAAATTGTCCTCTAGGACTCTTATATTGTGCATTGTATAGATTAAGCTCAGGATGGCATTAATTGGAACGCATGTTTGCAAATAATCATGCACATAAGTATCCACCCTTTGAGATAAACAATAAAAGTGCATTTGCATTGAATTTAGTTTAGGACATGACTATTAAAATAGTCTATTAGTATCTACAATAAGAATAACAAATGCATTTTTCTTCTATTTCAGCCACGTCCAAGGAGTCTACAAGGATTCGCCTGAACAGTTTATCGTGAGTACCACCAAATATTATGATCAGATTTTATCATTTGGTTCAGAAGTCGGAGATTGACTCTTAACTGTATATGCACAAGTGTATATAGCTTCTCAGCGTAGTAAATAAAGTAATGCTTCTCTTACTTGCCACTTGGATCATCTGAGAATTATCTTGGGTAGTTATAATTAGATGGTCGCTTGAGCCCCCTGGCGCCTGAGGTGCCGAAAGTCTGCAAAAATCAAATTTCTTATGAGAGTTGAGTTCTAGAAGTCGAATATCGCGGCGCGAATCAATGCAACCCGCCATAGAGGCCAATACATTCAATGTGACACGATTTTTTTTTTTCATAAATAAATTAAGGTTTGATGTATATATAATATGTGGTAACTTTTGAATTAATCGTTGTGTCGCCTGAACTTTTGACATCCTGCACTAGAGCGACGTCTGTAGAAACTCAGTGGGCAGAGTTCCTCATCACTGCTTTAGCGTATTTTTGGCACATTAAATTGTGACGACACTAAAATCTAATTTATTTGTCGTCTCTGATTTTCTCTGATCTGAGTGTGTCCTGCTCGGGCTGACTATGGAAGCCGTCTTCGTCTTTCAATCAGAAGTATTTTCTGTTTACGTTCTTTCCCTTGTTTTCCGCAGAAGTGATTTGAGGCTAGTTAAACGCATTGAGAACGCGCGTATGTTTAATTTTAAGCGTTTTTGCAAGTCCTATAATTGTAAATAGTATCTAGATAGTTTTCTAGTAAATTTTGGAAGGAGTTATGTCTTAATGAGGCATGGAGCGTTCTCACCCATCGAATCCCAAAATCGTCCAGACCGTGATTTGTTTTATAAGGTACATTCTTTACTGCAGAATGTTTCGAGCCATCTTCGGCAAGGAGTTTTGCCTATAAAGTACGCTTTGAAGATGGTGGCAGTGACTCTTTGACATTTATATTTTTTATGCGGTATTTGCCTGACGGGACGTCATATATATATATATATATATATATATATATATATATATATATATATATATATATTATATAATATATATATATATATATATATAAATATATATATATATATATATATAAACATGGAGATATGGATAACCGTACTATAGACAATTATAGTGATCTAAATAACGCATAGCTTTCTATATATATATATATATATATATATATATGCAATGGCTTTCTTTTAGACATGATGTTCGCAACGAGTCATTTCTCATCCAGAAACCTGCGCTTCCAGGCTCTCCGACTGTCCGCATCTGTCTAGCTTTTGTTAACACAAAACCTGTCCATGTCACGATTAGCTCCGTTCTGAACGGCCTTCGTTGTGCCAATTTACACTCGTACGATCTCGTACTCGCAGAGGGGTCATGTGAAACCTTAACGCTAGCAGGAGACAAGTTTCAATGTTCCGATCTCGAAAAACAGCTGCATGCATGGCATTGACCCACATCCGACGTGGTATCACCGAAGCTGCGCAACCTTCTAGCCCGTAGAATCACGACTAACCTTGCTTCCTCCACTCCCGCTCAGCAGATGGGCCCGATCCGTTATCACAGATCGTATATATATATATATATGTGTGTGTATAGAGAGTAAGCGAAAGAAAGTCAGCCAACAGGTCAAAGGGAGCCTGGAATCTGACGGAGCGCAGGTATGCTAATGTAGTCAACGAGAATGCTTGTTGCTTGCTAGGATATCGATAGAAATAAAAACGTTAGTGACTTGCAGTAGATCCTTTATGCGGTCAAAATAGTCCTATGAGACTCTCGAGTATGCGATCTCTAGATGCCACTCAGTCAGCATCAAAAGGTGGCAGAATGTCATCTCTCAAATTCACCAACGTGTATTATGATAGCTTACAAACATTTGCTTAAAATAACATATGAGCACGATCTAGCATTCACCTCTTGACCGCTTAGTCTATCACGCTGCATCCATAGCGGTGGGCGTACGGCGAAGCATGCTGGCATCAACGACGCTACTGGTAAGCTCTCCAATCGGCTGGGCTTTTTGCAGCAATGCTTGAGCCATTTCAAGGGCTAGAAGGCTGTCCACCCTTCTACGGACGGAGAAGTGTGCCTGAAAATACGTCGACGATGATTTCCTTCGAGCCAGCAGAGCCACTGTATGTATAGCAATGTAACAACTAACATCCGTGTACATCTGATCAGCCTAAATAATTCGATTTCGTTCGTCAGTCAGTCAGTCGGTTAGTTAGTCAGTGACATACACAGCTATAAATGTTGCACCGCGCGCTGGCATTTAGTGGCCAAAACTCGAAAGAAAAAGAAACCCAACCAGTGGCGTGGTTCTACTTCTCGCAAGTTACGTTACACTTACGTGCCGCGGTTGTCGGTGAAGGAGTGAAGAACTCGGCTACGTTCTAGGGGGTCTAGAGGGGTTCTAGGGGGGGGGGGGGGGGAAGGCACGGGACAGGGGAGTGAGGACGAAGGCGTCGATCTATCGCTCGCTCAACGTATACGAAAGCGGAGGACGGCCGGTGACGTGTGGGTTTCGAGCAGAAGGGGGCGTGAACGCCCATCGAAAGCATCCCGAAGCTGGCACTGCCAAGCACCAAATGCCACCACCGACAGCACACCGCTGCAACCGCTGTTGCAAGCACTGATCTGGACACCGCTGGCGTCCAGCGCGCGCAGGGCCAGATCAGTGCTTGCAACGACTTGTGCAATTAACATCATTCATCGAAAAGATGCTACGATCTGGTGCCAAATCGGCGCGCTGGCTGAGATCGCCGCTAACTCTTCTGACAACGCTCCGACTCTGTGTCAACTGCGCTGCGCGGCCATAATCTGTCAATGTGCTTGTTGCGTTCGGAACACGTGCATGCGCGCTCTCTCTCTTATTTGTATGAATGGTTATATATATATATATATATATATATGCATAGGCAAATATGAAGGAAGCAATTTTCTATTCTGATTTATCGAGTATTGAAAAATGCCCGTCGAGAACCGACCGCCGCCGGATTCAGGCCGGCGACGCCCAAATACGCTGTGCGCGTCAGGCGACGTGATCGGTATACGTTCGTTTTCTACCTACGATTACGTTGAGTATGATGATGTAACGACGAAGCAGAGAAAGAGGCAGCGGAGAAAGAGAGTGAATGGGGCAACGAAAGCCAGAGATATTTTATATTTGTGTTTCTGATAAAACCGTTACCTGCAAAATTTACATATACATGCATAAATATATATATATATATATATATATATATATAGATTAAACAAAAACGATCAAACAGTTACCTTTCCCTATTTATATGTATGTACGTATATATACGAACAAATAGGATAGAACAAGAGCCAGTAGCTTTTTGTCAACATAAAGCGTTTAGCAGGAGCTTTGGGAAACTTCAGAACGCTTTGTTATGAAGACAACTAAATGGCTGACGACAATCTGCTATCGATCCTAAACCTACAGCGAGCAAGATGAGAATTGATTACTTACTTTGCTCACAAATAACACTCACTAACTTAAGCTTGATTTGCTAGCAAGATAACATCTATGGAACGGTGCTACTATCTAACGGCCATAAGACGACTCTCGGTCGAATCCATGTGGCTATGGACTCCATTACCTAACGTAACCTAGTTTTGTACGCCAACACTCAAAATGTCGAGACCATCGCTTAAGACATCGTGTACCTTATGCTGAAAAGGAGTACTTAATGGACTTGTGGTGTTCAGTAAAAAAGCGTGAAAAATCGATATATTTATATATATATATATATATGTGTGTATTGCCCAGTGGGCTGTGCACATCTTTTACATCACAAATGTATATTTTGCTACAATTAAATAAGTTATTATATATATATATATATATATATATATATATATATATAAATATATATATATATATATATATATGTCAGCTGTAGCTGACAGGCGAAGACACGCCCGTTCGGGCTCCTAGAAGTCTGGTAGTTTATATATATATATATATATATATATATATATATTTATTTACTTATTTGACTGTCACTAAGTGAGCTGGCTGTTGATCGGCTGCGCATCTGCACCACCACGAGTAGGCATCACCGTGGTGATTCATCACTCAGTAGGCGCGTGTAATTGGCGTGACAGTTCCTGCTGTTGCCGCTGTGGCAGTTGCCCGTCACTGCTTCTGTTGCTGTAGTCGTCGTCGTCGTCATCGGCGTCGGCACGACATCAGGCAGTGACCACCAATCAGCCAGCATTGCAGCGAAAGCAACGAAAAAAGGCCGCCAGCAAAGTGTAGGGGGCATTGTCTCAGCCATTGGGGGCACGCTAGCGGTAGTGAGTGAGCTGACCGGGTCCCAGGCGGGCACCCGCTGGAGATCATGATGCGTGAAACATTGTTGTTGTTATTGTTGTTGCTGCTGCTGCTGCTGCAGTTTTTGTTGTTGTTGTTGCTGCAGTTGTTGTTGTTGCTGCTGCTGCAGTTGTTGTTACTGTTTCTGCTGCAATTATTGTTATTGTTGCTGCTGCTGCTGCTGCTGTTGTAGTTGTTGCTAGTAGTAGCATTAGTAGTAGTTGGTGCAATTAGTTGTTGTTGTTGCTGTTGCTGTTATTGTTGTTGTTGTTGTTGCTGTTGTTGTTGTTGTTGCTTGTTGTTGTTGCTAGTAGTAGTTGTTGTTCACGATGAACCAAATGACTGACTGACTGACGGACTGAATGAATGAATGGCTGAACGGATTGATTAATGTCTGCGGCAGCGTGCGCGTTGTCCGGTGGCGAACCGGCGAAGGGAACAAGCAAGCATCGACCAACCCCGACTCACCGACCCAGCATCGGCAACAGGTTACGCGGGTGGGCGGCGCGGGGGGGCGGGGGGAGATCGATGATGGTTAATAGCGTTACTACTAGTAGCCGCAATAGCAGGTGCTGTAGTAGTTGTGGTGGTAGCAGCAGAAGTAGTAATAATAATAGTAATAATAATAATAGTAGCGTAGGCGTAGTAGACATTGGTGCGTCGTGGTCGTCGCCGTCGCCCACGCGAAAGACGTCAACGGAAAACCGTTCGAACGTGAACTGTTACGCCCGTGCTGCCGCCCGCTTCGTATTGAGAGCGGTGACAGAGACAGTAAGCGCACAATGGCAGTGACAGTGGCAACTGCGGAAACAGCACAACAATAACAACAACAACAATAACAACAACAACAATAACAACAACAACAGTAAAAGCCAGAAGCGCCGATGCGATACTACGATGTTCCCGAACGTCATCATCCTCCTGCTGCTGCTGCTGTTGTTGGTGGGGCAGGCCCTGAAACGTGTGCTGCCTATCCAACAACGGCCCAGGTGTCTGTGTAGGTGACTAGTTGTTTGCAGGATGTTTGCAGGATGTCCTAATGCATGCTCGGACAAGTCTACCACCCACCATATATATATATATATATATATATATATATATATATAGTGATAATTTATTAATCATTTACAATGCAGTTGCACACTCGGCGGTGCTCGCCTTCATATATATATATATATATATATATACTTTCACTGCATGAGCACGGCTATATGGGACAGCCCGGGAATAGAAGGGGGCGGGAGGAACTTGTGGGGGCATTCTGACAGGAGGAGGAAATAGCCCACCTACACCCCTTTGCGACAGGATACTCAGCACTTGGCAGCCGCGATACAAGAACGCGGCTGCAGACCGGGTCGATCGACCCAGTAGCCAGGCCCCAGGCTTAGTCGTCGTCGCCGCCTCATCATACGCATTGCGGGAAAAGTGTTACAGGAACGGCAGCAGCAACAGCCGTTGCAGGCAAAGTAAAAGCAACCGCCGTAGGACACCAGCGCAACGACAATCGGGAACAACAATCGGGACTACACACTCTCAGTGCGGTCGTCTGTGTCGGGTTCGTTCAGGACCGTGGGTGAGAACAGGTAGATGATTTACGCACGCTCTGTGCAGGTCTAAGCCCCGCGGTCTGCGCAATTGGTTAGCACTATCAATTAATGTTCCGTTTGTTATCTGTGCAACGCCTGTGCGTTTTTGTTGTTGTTGTTGTTGTTGCTGCTGCTGCCGCTGCTACTGCTGCTGTTGCAATCGTCAGCGGCTTTTTATTGTTGGTTATTTTTAATGTTGTCGTCATCGGCGTTATGGTTGTTGCTATTATTGTTGTTGTTGCTGTTGTTGCTGTTATTGCTGTTGTTGCTGTTGTTGTTGTCGTTGTCGCTGTTGTTGTTGTAGATTCTGATATTGCTGCTGTTCGTGTTATTTGTATGACCGTTGCTGTTGTTGTCGCAGTAACTGGCTGTCCCGGCCGCTGCGGCCACGGCCCATCGCAGAATTCATATCTGACATTTTTGGCCCCCGAGAGATGCTATTGGTTTTACGGCAAGAGTTTCTTCAAGGTTTCTGGTGTCGATGTTTTGTTGCTTTCAGTGTTGTTGTCCAGTTGTTGTTTGAACCATATTAAGAATTCAACATTTTTTTTGTTGCTCACTAGGTTTGGTTTTTGTCATTTGTCAAGTACGTTTGAAATGGCGAAGTT
Organism: Dermanyssus gallinae; assembly: GCA_003439945.1. Taxonomy (NCBI): domain Eukaryota; kingdom Metazoa; phylum Arthropoda; class Arachnida; order Mesostigmata; family Dermanyssidae; genus Dermanyssus; species Dermanyssus gallinae. Next base: position 705,278 of record QVRM01006598.1, on the reverse strand, counting down.
AATTAATTATTACCGCAAAAACGCCATGACTATTATGCTTAATTACAATATATATATATATATATATATATATATATATATATATATATATATATATATATATATATATATATATATATATATATATATATATATATATATGCATGCATGCAAACGCAATCACATTTATTTTCATTCGGCGTTCCCATGCCTTAAGCCAGATGACTAGCGCGTTTCAGTATGCCCGCTTGATGACTTGATTTGAGAAAAAAATGTATGATTACATAAAAACACATAATAGCCGGAATTAATAGAATAATAACCACCCCTTGCATATTGATTACGGGAGTGTTTTTCTAAAGTCTCAACACCGAACTTCGTCGGTGTTTCGTCGTAGGCAAATGTTTCGCCATTGCTCTGTGTGTGTTTGTGTGTCCATGCGCTGGCTAATCGTGTGAAAAGCGTACATTACTACGCACAGTGCAGTTCTAGCGGGCCAATTTTTCTTTGGGGCCTCGTGCACCTGCTCACACGATAAAATCGCTTCGTAGATATATATGAAAAACAAGGACGACATTTTACGAAAAACAAGAAGAAGAAGAAGAAGAAAAAAAGATGAAAAAGAAAATATATGACGGGCAGAACAAAAACAAGGTTGCGGGAGGAAGGAGAATATTGGAGCTAGGAAAAGAAAGTGAGTGACTGAATTACGTCGACGTCATCGTCATTGTCCACGCAACAACGGTCTTTGGGGAACCTTGCCTCATTCGAGGCATTTCTCAGGCGTTGGTGACAGCTAGCCGAACTGTCTGCATAAAGGGCTTGGCATGCACTAGCGGCTATTCAAAGAGGATCTTGCATTGCGTGGTAGTCCTAAGACGTGTCTTAAGGCAGAACTGCACACAGGTTGACAATTGTTGAAGTATGATGACGCCCCGGTACATTCGCTTCACACATGCACACTCGGTTAGATGGTGGTTTTGCTACAAATATCCACTTCGTGTCTTTGTGGTAAACAACTCGGCTTGCATTGTTGAGTTTGTTGGATGGATCTGCATTAGGCTACAGAATTATAGCGGCATATTAATAAAGATAATATAAGTAACAATAATAATAATAATAATAATATAAACGAAAAACGCCTTGTATGAGACGTAACCGTTTCGTGCACGGCGGTCGTATTATCGCTACAACGCTGTTGAATCTGGATGGGTCGCAGAACGCGTGGATTGGGAAACGCGAAATAGGTCTTTCGAGCTGCCAAAATGCAACCACTTTGTACCTATGTACACTAGAGACACTCGAGTCCCATCAGCGTGGATACTGCGAAAATCAGAAAAGATATGAGAAAAAGCATAGCAGATGTTCTGGGCATTGTATGCGTGGTGATGTTTAAAAAAATATGGATATGGCCGTTTGTAGGGGGAACGTGGCTTCTATAATAGGCAGAATGAATTGACAGGAAGCAGGCAGAGTATGATGAAATTGGCTCAAACGTTCGTGGCTGTTGTTGATCAGAGACATTAATCGCCTTAGAGCATTGCCTTAGATAGAGCCATAGAGCTAACCATTGGTAGCTCGAGATACTTTTGAGCGATAGAGCTTGCTTCAACTAAACTCTTCTAAATTCGAGCTATCCCTACAGGATTTCGAGGACGAAGAGAGATAGCAGGTGATTGCTGTGTTTTCCGGGCATCCTTGTAAAGGACTGGCGTGAACTTGATCTGCTGGATACAGCGGTGTTTCCCAAGATGATCGGCCCGGTACTGGCCTAGAAAGAAGAACAACTCTCCCGGCTCTACCAGCGGCCGGGGCCATCTCGGGAGTCACCAAGCCTCCTTTTGGGCTCCGGCACGCAATGGGAGTGCAAAAGGTCTCGTACGAGCTACGGACCTCACCTGCCTGCCTTTTGCCGGCAGAAACGTTAGTCCTCGACCGCCAGGTGAGGAGAGCCTTGGAAAACATTTTCGACCTGACGCTCGCGCACAAGGCATGAACGCAGGCAAGCCTACCGGTCCGGCTGAGTGGAATGGACATTCGGTCGGCCACGGACCTTGCCTTACCCGCCTTCCTTGCCTCGTGACATAGTTACGCTTCCTCAGTGGCCACTCCTGCTGGCCGACTCGTCAGCCACCAGCAAGACGCTATTTGTTTCTGGAACACGCGTCAGTCTGATCGTCCTTCTGGGCAACAGGAATCACCAGACAGAAGGCATGGGACCAAATCGTCACTCCGGCAACCTACTTAACTCTTCTGACGCCGAGTTCCATGTGGACGACATTAGACTGAAGCGGTCTCATCCGACGCCGCCGTGGCCCGACGTATTTCCGTGCGAGCTCGTCTGCAGTTAGCTGGCCGACGACCAATTTCGAGCGATGATGTTGAGTGGTCGCCAACACTCAAGCAGCATTAATAATAATATTACAAACAATAATGTAATCATTTATATAATTCATATTTTAGTCATTGTGATACCTGTACACACTTTTCATAATAAACCCTTGTTTCAAAATAAATTATTATTATTATTATTATTACCATTCAGTTTTTGAATGATAACTATGACGATTGTTGCGATAGCTGTTGTTGGCGGGGCTAAAGGCCGTTGTAACCTGTCAGTCGCGATGGTAATGAGTTTTTATACTGCGAGTAGGTATCATTCACTTCATTTTCGTCTTCTTTCTTTTTCGATATATTTTTTACGTAGCTGGAAATATTAGGAAACAGTGGCTGTTGCGATTCGTTTTTTTGCCCTGGCAGCTACTGCTGTGACGGTACAGCCGCTGATGCCGTTATAGCGCGGTCGCCGTAGAAGAAGCTGCAGAAGGCCGCCGTCAACTCGGGGTGGTGATATATTTGGTTACCATTGCGTGTTGTCGGCCCGCTCTATGTGCTTGTTTCGCTGTAGTTCCCTCGAACTTTCGCTGTAGTCCCCTTCGAACTTTCGCTGTAGTCCCTTCGAACTTTCGCTGTAGTCCCCTTCAAACTTTCGCTCTAGTCTCCTTGGCAAGCTTGGACGGCTGCTTAGTGGAGTGGCCCTTTTTTCCCTTCCCCCCGCTAACTCCTTCATCGACCGGATTCACGGACTCTTCTATCGACTTCACCACTATCATAATAATCAGCAGAAGCATCATTGTTGTCAGCCTTTTCATCATCTGCACTGGATGCACACCAATGCCATTGTCTTCATCTCTATCCATCAACGCGTCATCCTTTTATCCTATTATCATCATCACTAACTTATTATACGTTCTCCTCTCCATCTTCTTAATCTACTTGGCGAACTTCATCACTAGAGATCAACTTTTGCCGAATGTCGTTGGCATTCTAGCAGTTCGTCGAAACTCGAACGAAATGTTTCTTCAACTTAGACTCCACCCAGGCCTCCGCCACCGCTGAAGCAACCTGAGTATATTCCCAACGGGCGGTGGCTGACTAACCCATGCGACGTCGGTCGACCCCAGCGTGACCGGCGCACAGCCTACTAATACTAGAGGTTACAATAATAACAATGACAACAATCGGCTGACATGTGTACTCTACCAGAGGATCTGTGTGTGAGCTTACGTACATTCATTCGCGCTTTTGCTTGTCTAGCACCTCCGCGCGTCCGTCCTCAAGCAAACGCCGCAACTAAAAGTCTCAAGTCAAAGTGGGGACCTTGAAACAGAAGTCACAAATTGGCCTTCTTTAATCTCCTCTCTACTGAACGGTCCAGTGTGCGAGCGGGCTGACGTCGAAGGCAATCGAGGGGAGGAGACAAGAACAGGGTGTTAGTGGTGGTGGTGGTGGTGATGCGCATGGAGCAAGGCAAGCCAGCGAGGGGTCATCAAAAACATCTTGCCGACCACTGACAGCTTATCTGATGCTGTGGAACAGTGTCGGTGTTGCCCGGCTGTTGCTGTTGCTTCAGCTGCTGCTGCTGGTGCTACTGCTGTTGTTGCTGCAACTTAGATGTATCATGTGTTTCTTCCCGTTCTTCGTTCTTCTTGTCTTTTTATTCCCGTTGTTATTATGGCTGTATAATAATAATAACACTTACAATCTTAGATCCGTGGTACTGGTGGTGCTGGCACTGGTCGTGTCAGTCAGAAGCAAGCGCGATCGTTGCAGACTGTTAGCCATCTTCTTCAGCAACAGCAACAGCAGCAGCCGATGCAGCCACCTGAATGCATCTCTAGTACGGTGTTTGTAGAATTGTTGTGGGGGTAAATATACACACACACATTCGCACGCGCACACACACAGACTACCCCACACACACAACAGGTTAGATGGAATAAACCCCTTTTGATTTTGTGTTGACTGTTTGCTAATTGACATCGGTGTCAGAGTCTTTGAAACGGCGTCAGGTAGGAGTCAGGCAATCGCGTCTGGGAATATCTTAATCTATCAGCCGGCCATACCACATGGATTCGCTTCAATCAATTCAAGTTTCTAAGCACACAATTGTTGATGCATGGTTAGCCAGCCGTTTGACTGATACCGGTTTCAAACTCCGGTGCAACAAAATGCTGACTTGCGCTCCGGTGTTTCTTGCCTTTTGTTGGTTTGCCAAATCGAACAAATTGGTCTGTCTGGATTTCGCTGCATGAATTATTTCTGTCGGCCCGCCGAAGTGAACACACGTCAGCTTTGCTGCTCACTTTTCGTATGTTGTTTTGTATTAGGTAAGAAAATCCTATATTGGCACCAGCGCGTGTTTTCCCACTAGACGATCCGATTTACCATGATCCCTAATAAACGCGCGTACGTCTGGAGTCGGAGATGAACTGTCTAGGAAGTATGCTTCCTTGCCACCTGTTTGCATTATATATATATATATATATATATATATATATATGTGCTGTTGCTTTAAAGCCATTACCGTACACTGTGCGCCGGTCGAGTGTACGTGACATCAATTACTAGGTACTTGTCACTGTTACTCGATTCGGTCTAACGTCGACATATGTAATCGCTCTTTCAACACGATTATTATTATTATTATTATTATTATTATTATTATTATTATTATTATTATTATTATTATATTATTATTATTATTATTATTATTATTATTATTATTATTATTATTATTATTATTATTATTATTATTATTATTATTATTATTATTATTATTATTTCCCTTGACTTAACTTAGAGGTGCCCTCGTGTGCAGTTCATCATTGCATCTGTGACGCCAATAATCGAAGCTGCGTGTTCAAGACCCACCGTTATTGATAACTTACTGCTGGCGTTTGTCTCCCAATGTCACGAAGCTTATTGTGCACCTAGAAGTCGCGGATGCCTGGCAAATCGGAGAACACCATAATACAACACCTTAATATGTCATAGGTGTTGAAGTTCGCGAAGCGCTTCTGTATAGGGGAATGTACTTTATCCATCATATCACACCAGTTGAGTCCCGACAGAACCAGTATATACAGTTTGAAGTTAACACTAGTTATTCAACTAACTCCGCCTAAACCAGCAAAAGCACATTCTTACACCCTGAGACGCCGCAATGATACTCTGCCTACTTCAAACACAATGCTTCCCGTTACACTTGAGCATAGCACAGCAAAGAATCTAGCGTGGTCCAGCAGTGCAGTCAATGCTACGGGAGGCAACTTTAATATTTTGCCCCCCCTCCTCGTAAGATATATATATATATATATATATATATATATATATATATATATATATATATATATATATCCAATTTACAGCCCATTTGAACTGTGAGACGCCTTTTCTTTAAATGACAATAGTTAGACTAGGTTTTAGATCTCCGGTTGAATATCGTATGCGACGGAATCGCTTGTGATAGAAGCAATGCTACTTTGTTTTCTAGTGATCACATCAGCCATCATGCTAACCAGTGATTATTCGTTCGGTTGAATTGTCATGGTAACATGGACTGTGTAAATGAACCGCATCTCTAACGTGATGGGTTGTGGTTCGATCTTGGCTCGGCACAGCTTCGTTTTGAAGCAGTCGCTTTGTCGGTTTGCAAATCTCGGTTTGTTTGAGCAAACAAGTACGGATGGATATCACACCAACTGTGCATCCTACGCACCATATACGCACTGTCAAACATTGTCAAACCCCTAGTAACTTTGAAACAATAGGAGTAGATTAGGCTTCTGTTTCCCAAAAGTGTCTATGTATACATTATGATTAGATACACTAGTTGTAGTTAGGAACACTATCTCAGATATCAGATATCAAGCCAAAATGACGTTGCAGGGCGAGCGATGCATAAATATATAGCTTCGACATCGTTTCTCGTATCGCTTATGGCTGTGGCACAAATTCTGCGCGTATCATTTTTCTCATTGCGCGCCGTTTTCTTAATAGTATTAATATTCTATACAATATATGTATCGTACAGGAGAGATATTTCAACAATAGCAAAAATCTGCAAATATTTAGAACCCGCGACTCTTGCTAGAGTCACCGTCTATCTCCTCTAGCCTTCTTCGTAGACGGAATGAAGAGAAAGAGAGAGAGAGGCTAAGATACGAGTGAGTGTATACTCTATTTCATATAATACTACATTTGGCTATATGGTTCGGCAACGGTGGTGGTGGTGGCTTTGGCGCATGTATAGCACGGTTACGTGCAGATGATAACTAACGAAACTGTACAACATTTCATGCAAACAGGCTAACACGCCTATTTTATAGTAAGGCTGGGGATCAGCCGGGCTTCAGTAAGTCATGTACGGTCTTCTATCTGCGCAATGCAAACGTACTACCATATTGCGTACAGAAGCCCACAAACGAGTTTCTGACAGCGTTCTGAAATGCTAAAAAACGTTGGGAACATCACCATCATGATGTCACGACAGCCCTGAACCACGTCAGCGACAATATAAAAGGCGATTTGTTGTTTTTGTTGTTGTTGTTGTTGTTGTTGTGAATTCTTATTTTTTGGGTAATTTTATTAATATACATTTATATTTGCGCAGATAGTTGGTAGACAACAGCGGAAAGGAAAAGCAAAGAACATGTCACTTGTTCACTGTTTAGAACGCAGACATTGAATAAAGAAGGAGTCGGGTGAACATCCAGGGACGATCAAACAACGACTGATATGATTACTTTTTCTACGACAATCATTTTTATAGATGAACTTGTGTTTAGAGCCACACACTGGGTGCTTCGGGGTGGCCCAAAGCACCCCCCTGGCCGCCCAAGCCCCCCTAGCTGCCCAAGCCCATAATTGAGCACAGAAAGAAGACCGGCCAGGTCCAGAAGAAGCTATCGCCGTACAGTAGATACGTGGGTCAACAGTTTGTTTTTTATTTCAACATTAAAGTAAATCGACTGACATTCGTCAGAGCAAAGAGGCTGGATTGTTCGCTTTTGGATTTGTCAAGGCTGGATTGCATTTTGTGCTGACGCTCTCGGACCTCGTGAACGAATCTCAGTAAGATCTGTATATATATATATATATATATATATATATATATATATATATATATATATATATATATATATATATATATATATATATATATATATATATATATATACATGTATATAAAACGGTTAACGCAACTGGCTGTGGCAAAAGGTAAATTCTGCGCGTATTATTTCTTTTCTCATTTCGCGCAGTTTTGTTCATGTTGTCTATCATGTACAGTACAAGAAAGATATTTTAACTTCAACAAATCTCTGCAAATCTTTAGAACACTTTACTCTTGCTAAAGTCCCCGGCTATTTTTATTAATCCCTTTCCTATACGGAATGGAGAGCGAGAGAGAGAATGACCAAAATACGACTGAGTATATACTTTATTTTACATAGTACTACATTAGGCTATGTGGTTCGGTAACGGTAGGTTGAGTTTGATCCCGACAAAAACACGCATAATGCCGCAATAGGAAATCCACTAAGGCTATGTGCTTTGCACCTTACATAAGAGTAAAATCTGGTTTTAGACAAATAAACATTTATATGAATAAGTACATCACATCCGGGCAATTGTCAGGTCATGCCACTTACATTGTCCAAAATATGTCTCGATCTGTAAACGCTTCGTGGTAAACACATAAAAATGTCATCCTTACCATCGCATGTTATCATTCGCCAAAGAACCGAGCAAAATGACAGTGTCATATATATATATATATATATATATATATACATATATACATACATATATCGTAGAGATCGGATCTTTTTAGAAATAAAGATATACGAAGCGAATAATCTGAGCAGGATTAGGATGTATCTAAGTGTCTATCGTTTCGGCTCAAGAGACTTTAGATGTAACAGTAGTAGTAGTACTAATATACACAGTGATTTATGATTATGAGGTTTCACGCTAAGAGGTGCGCCCGTGCGTGTATGTAAGGATTTGTGCGTACAGGGATCCGGGGTGATCTTGTTGGCCTCGTCGGATAGATTTGCAGTCGCCTTTCGTCCTTGCTTCGGACGGATTATAAATCGTTGGGAAATCTTTAGCTAAGCCTGTTCCTTGACGGACTAGTAGGAAAACCTGCGGCGGTTAGGACCGGCGTCACCCTGAATGCGCCACCACACAGATAATGATAATTCATCTCATAGTTATCCCAGCATAGCCAGTGCAATTGATAAGAATACATGGATGTAGAGAAAACATATAGATCCTCATATATATATTTTTTATATATATATACTATATATATATGAGGACAAGGGCGAGGCGCGTGTGTGAGACCCTGCAATGTAATATTCTATCACTGGCTAAATAGTGTGCACATGTCCTGATGGTGACAGTCTAAAGGTCGGAACCGGTGTCATAACTCCGCCAATCCAAGCAGCAAAGATGAGACCAGATAGTGAAACCCTATTTTGTTAAACGAGTGGCAATCCATCGCATTGTTACCATCTAAGTATGTCACTACAGCGCTATAACTAAAAATGGGAAGATGTAAAAATTTGATTACGATATATATATATATATATATATATATATATATATATATATTTATGTTTATTTACACAGGATTGTAATATGAATTGATGAATAAATCCTGCTTGTGTAATTCAATATATATATATATATATATATATTATAGTTGTTTGTAATACATGAAGATAATTGTTTTAATTTGACGCACGCTTAGGGTGTATCACTTCACTGGCTGCTTTCGCCGGTGCGACCCCTGTAATTGATCGAATTGGAGCGATGCTCATTGAGAATAGGTGATAAACCATACCGCTAAGGGTCACCGGCCATGCTGCTAGAAGGACTGTTGGGGAAACCCTAGATATCTGAACACAACACCGGCCCTCGGTGCATTGAAGATATACCTCACGGTGAGTTGCAAGCCCGTAGGGGACGGATGATGGTTTAGGGCTGTCCTTGTCTATAATCGATATATATTTTGTTTTTGAGGGACTAACTGGAAAATGCAGTTCGCACACACGGACACCACGGCAGGAAAGCTCTGCTGCAAATGTGGGCCGGTAGTAGTGGGGCTCCAACCAACTAAAACTCTGTCATGTCCCCATCCCCACACTCAACTGGGAACTGCGAGAGCAATACACCTGCTTTTTTTTCTCTGGGGCTTTTGCTATAGGGGGCCCAGTCACACATGGTTGATGTAATTTCACTTAATTCGTTTCCCTTTTTACAAGGATCATACGTTTGGCCTTGTTGTTTGTTGGAGCTAACGACGCATTCTAGAGTACCGCCGTGTTTATTTATTGATGTAGCTGTTGTTGTTGTTGTTGATTATGTTCGTTCTTATTTTCTGCTAGTGCGGAACTAGCTGGCCAGGCAAAACTCGACCGTTTCGAGCACACGGAGTGGACTTGTCTTAGTGGTAAGATCATTTGAGATGTGCGGAGACATGCATGTGAGCTACGAACAGATGCCGGCTGCGTGCACGCATTGCTCCGGTAAATGACAATGGCTCTGGACATTAGGCCGCGCGGAGGGTCTTGATGTTGCATGTAAACCTGACGAGTATACAGGTATATTGCTGCCAAGTGTACACTGTAATTAAATTTGCCTATTGCTACACTCGCGGCAGATTGACCAGATGGATGGACATAATGCGATTATTTATGTATATATATATATATATATATATATATATATATATATATATATATATATATATATATATAGTATATATTATATATATATATATATATACACCGAAAGCACGTGCACCGACAGAATGGCGAGGATCGGTAGAGTTCGTAGCAGCAGTAATTCGCTAGGAAGCTAAGGTCTTGTCTGACATCGTCTGGTGGGTCTGTCTGACTGCCGGCGATCAGCAACAGGTGTGCAACGCGTGAGGGCGCGTATTGTTCCCTTTCCACTCGCGGCGGGTTCTTTACGGGTGGAAAGAACTTTCGTATAGTAGCAGCAGCGGCAGCAGCAGCGGCGGCAGCGGCAGCAGCGATAGGACCAGCAGGGGCGGCGGGCTGGTGGGAGGATGGCGATGCCGCGCGGTGATTCCAACCGGCCCCGCTTGGCCGCAGCTGTTGATGATGACCAGATCGCATCTCTCTCGGGTAGGTGAACCCCTTGGCCCGGTGGCGCGGGCGGCATTACGGCCGTAGGCAAAGCCGCAGCAACAACAACAGCAGCAGCAGCGGCAGTAGCAGTGGTGGTGGTAGTGGTAGTGGTAGTGGTGATCTGTCTGCTGGCAGCGACGCTAAACGAAGCGTGTGACAATGCAGCAAGTCGCCGCTGACCAGAGCAACCCCGCAGGCAACTCCGTGCTCCAGCTGACCAACCAGATTAAGAAGATGGCTCTGGTCGGAGCAACCTCTTGACTTGCCACCAGAGAGACCACAACCGAAGTGCGTGAAGCAACCACACAATTAACTAGCTCTGGTTAGAGCAATCTGCTGACTGGCCACCAGAGAGACTACAACCGAAGTGCGTGAAGCAACACCACTTAACTAGCCCTGATTAGAGTCATCTACTGACTGACCACCAGAGAGACCACAACCGAAGTGCGTGAAGCAACCACACACTTAACTAGCTCTGGTTAAAGCAGCTCTCGTGACTCGCCAGAACGACCGCAAAACTGGTTAGAGCAACGTACTAACCATCAGAGCAACCCATAGTCAGAGCAACCTTTTGGCTGATTAGAGCAATCTCCTGGCTGGTCAGAGCAACCTCCTGGCTGGTCAGAGCAACCTCCTGGCTGGTCAGACTAACCTCCTGGCTGGTCAGACTAATCTCCTGGCTGGTCAGACCAACCTTCTAGCTGGTCAGACCAACCTTCTAGCTGGTCAGAGCAACCTCCTGGCTGGTCAGACCAACCTCCTGACTGGTTAGAGCCCCCACCTAACTGTTCAAGCCCAGCAAGAATAACCAACAACTGTCTCTCTACGAACGTCTATAGATGCTACCGAACAGCCAGTTTGCTGGCCGTTACGTCGCTGTTTGACTTTGTGCAGCTCTCGCCGAGTGCCTAACGCCTACAGTTGGCAGTAGGCTCCCGTAGGCTCGGCACAAGCGGCGGAGCACAGAGCAGAGGCAGATCACCCTGGCGCCAATACCGGCAGCGACTTCTCGGCTACAGCGATCGGTCAACCTGTGTCAACTGCGTGCGATGGTGGCGATAGTGACGACGACGACGACAACAATGATGGACTAAGCAAAGACTCATTAGCTAACTAATTAAACAACGGCGGTCACTAACACCTAAGCTGTGGTGACTCATCAAGCAATCAAATAAACAGACAGCCGGACAGACACGCAGGCTGGCCGCAGACAGACTATATACAGAGCAACTAAAGTGAGCAAACGAATCACTCACCACCGGCAACTGGCAAATTTCTAGTGCAACTGTATCGGGCCATATCAATAGGCCGCAATAGGGTTGCAGCTGGTGTCTGCGGCCACTGCAGTTTATCCCGCGCGGTCTATAACTTTGAGGTCGTGCTTCGTGCTACTGCAGCTGCTGTTGTTGTTGTTGTTGTTGAAGCTAATGCGGTGGTTACTACAAAAACAACAGCAATAATAATAACAACAACAACCGCAAATTATATCTACAGCGAATTATTACTACATCGCTAAGTGTGGCTATCGTCGAATCGTGAGGCATTCCTCATCATCTTCATAATGTTTCGGTTGCAACTACAGCTTTTCCTGGGAGGCGTATACGTAGAAGAAAGTTTTCAGCAACAACAAAGCAAACAACGTGCACAAGAAAAGGGAAGACGCGCAGGACAACAACAACAACAACAATGGCTACTACGACAATGACCACAACAAGAAAGGCGAACGAACATTTATAGTTTTCCTACAGCAGCCGCCTACTTCAACAGAATTTCCTCGAATCTGTGGTCACCTCTCTGCTGTGCTCTCTAGCTACATCGTCGAGATCGCCCCTTCACAGTGAACAGTGTTGGTTGTCGTCGTTCTTGTTGTGATGGGTGTTGTTATTGTTGTTGCTGTTGTTGTTGCTGCTGCTGCTGCTGCTGCGGAGTAGTAGTGTTGGGGTGATTGTTGTACGCTTGAACAACAAGTGAACCAGACGATTTCTTACTTCGGATGTACGGTGCACCTTCAGCTGTAGTTTAGTTGCTGTGCTCGTCGTTGTTGTTGTTGTTGTTTCTTGTTGTTGTTATTATTGTTGTTGTTATTGTTGTTGTCGTGGTTATTACTCTTCTTGGTGTTGTGGCGGTTGTCGTTGTTGTTGTTGTTGGTGTTGCCAATGAAATTGTTCCCAGTTCAGCAGCAGCAAAGCGCTGCAACAAACGAAGCTCGCCTCGAGAGACTACCGACGTCGACTTCACCGAAAGCCGGAAGCCGGTCGATGTAGATCTAATTGGCATTGATGACTGACTGGCAACAGCGCAGATCTATCTATTATTGGTGACCGTCGGTGACGCCGGCAAGTTCGCGGGTTTGTGTCGCAACAACGTCTGCGCCTTCAGTGCTTCTGTTTGTCCAAGCAAGCTGGCCGATTGATGACCGACCACCAGGTGAAGTCGTGAAGTGGTGGCGTCAAGTGGCCGACGCGAAGTCTATCTGTCTGTCTGTCGGTCGGTCGTAGTCGCTCCGTCGCTTTCTCATCCGTCGTGAAAATGTCACTTTCAATGCGGATAAAACGGCGCTTCCCATCGCTGCTGGCACGAGTGAGTCATCATCTTCATCGTCGTCATATATGGCCACTCTATGTCTTAACTTAATTATTAATTTTAATTTATGTTATGTCTTATTTATTTATTATTAATTTATGTAATGACCTATTTATTTATTATTAATTTATGTTATGACTTATTTATTTAGTATTAATTTATGTTATGACGTATTTATTTATTATTAATTTATGTTACGACTTATTTATTTCTTAATTATTTATGGTATGACGTATTTATTTATTATTAATTAATAGTATGACTTATTTATTTATTTTTCTATTTATATATTCATTTATGTATTTAGTTATATGTTTATTTTATATTTATTTACTTTACATTTATATATTCATGTATTTATTTGTTTTGTGTTTTTGTATGTTTAGGCAGATAGCAATTCTGCAGAAGCGTGCCTATGTACCTTAGAAATTAATTTGCTCGAGTAAATAAGGACGTCCGCCGCCATTCGGCCCCCGGGATAGCCAATTGCAGGCCTGTATTTGGCTGGATATAAACTGAAATTAGCTGGACGATGTATACGATAGTCGTATATGCCCCACATAGATGGGTTCTGTTGATGCATTAGTGAATTATTAGTGAGTTCTACAAAATTTCTGTCTACCTTCCGAAATAAAATTGGAACCTCACTTGTTTCGTATCGCTTGCGTATGGCGTAACACCTAAGCACGCCGATCGAAGCGCGTTGGCCATTGTGTCAAAGTTTGACTGTTTGTTTAATAAAAGTAATGCTAGTAGCTGTAATAATAACGATACAACTTATCTGAATTTGGTACTTACCCGTTCTAACCCGAGAAAAGACAAAAACCAATACAAGGACGGTCGATTTTGTCTTCCAACCTGTGACCTTCCGGACACAAGTCAATAATGGAATTGCCGTTAAACAATTTGTTCAATTTAGCCTTGCAGCGCATCTAAGTAAGCAATGTGCGAGTTCTGTAGCGTGTGCTATTATTCTTTTTCATCGCGTATAAGGTTTTGCATAGACTCTGCATTTGCAAAGGCTGATATGTTTGAAGTTCGGTGCGAGATACGAGTAGTTAGGCTCATATCATTAAATCTAAGTCATTTAGGCTCAAATCAATTACATATCCATATTTAACCGCTTTTGCAATTTTGCATTATTGTTCACTCCAGGGAGGTTTCTATTTTTTCCATACGACGTCCACAAATCTTTAAAAGATAGTAGCTTTTTCATTTCTAGTCAGGTACGAACCAAAGAACAATACTCAAAGGCCGCGTTCATAATCGTATAAAATGCGTCACGTTTCTATGTGGATATGACAACTACTAGACAGATGGTTATGATATGGTACCGGTTCGCCTTTCTTCTATCATTTGAGGTGTGCAACCTAAAATCTAGATGATGCGGTGTATAGTAATAATTACGTAATATTTTATGATCCGGTATCTTTAAATATATGCGTACGGTTCAGTAGTGAGAGCCTTTATTGCTAGAACAACAAAAAGCTGAGCATCATGGCTATATGGCGCTAATGCAAATATTATATCTTGAATCGTTCTAGGAATTTTATTATTCGGTGGAAACTTAGCAGCATAGGAGGACACTATAGAGCAAAACTTTCTGCCTTCATTAAATCGAACCCCCTCAGGTGATCGTCGAAAAAGCACTAGTAAAGACATCTGTTCAGTCTCAGATATACTTCAGACACAATCAGATTTGCGGTGAGAAAATTTAACTAAAGATTGTGTACAAGTATATATATATATATATATATATACAATCATTCATCAAGACATTCTCACTAATTCTACTCGGTCAAGGGATTCCACGATCCTTTACCCACATGCGTCTGTAGTTAATGTAGAGCGCTCTGTGGCCAATACCATGTCACGAGCGGCAGTCCACCAACTGCACTGGTTGGCTCGAAATATTGAGGCTAACATAACTTTTTGGAAGTACAATAATAGTCTGTTGTTGCATCGCTGTAGTGTTACACTAGTATATAAAAGCTTGCGCTGGTCAGCCTTCTTCTCTATAATTGATTTGTGGGAAAACGAAGTTTAAAGCTTACCATATATATATATATATATATATATATATTGTATATATAGATACAAGCTATTTTAAGCATCTCTATGCTATGCAGTCGGAATTTACTTCGCTAAGGACTCGTTAAGTATGATTTCAGTGGGGTGCTACGTTGATTATTTCATAGCGAACCGCAGAAATGGTATGCTAACGTTATATATATATATATATATATATATATATATGGGCTTAATACTGTCAACAATTTACGTAATAGCTTAAAAGCGTTTGCACCAGGATATAAAAATAATCCATATAAGTATATTCAAGGCTGTATTTGAATGATGCCTTGGCAATGCGTAAATTGTACTGCTGCCAACGAAATGTTTTTGTTTTGTATTTTTGTCTATGTAAAAAAAATATATATATATAAGAATCCAAATTCAATTCTGAATGTAAGAGTATTCTGTTAAGGTCTCCCGCTCGTCGCTCTAACTAGGTACAAAACTCCCGGCTGGTCTAAATTTCTATTATTTTCAGCTAAAAACGGTACTAAAAACACCAGCGAGTGCGAGAATTGTGAGTTCCACAGTAGCGTGGCTTTAACGGCGACACCCAGCGTGTCGCCGTTAGCAGCTAATCTCTATAAAAAAAGAGCATTAACGAGAATCCATCATGGTCAACTAGCTGTCAAGGCTAACGCGCGTGTTCTCATTTCTCAATTAAACCTTGATTTTGTTTGCAATACGCGCGTCAGTATCTCAAACAGAGAATTCGCACGAAATTTTGTTTTTGGCGCTTCTTGCTGTCACTCAGGGACGATGGTGAAGACACCGAGTGATCTAGACCAAAACGGATAATTGATTTCGGTTGCTTAAATTGAACATACTGCTGTGCTGATCACATGATTTATTTACATACCAGATTGGGGGATAAAATATATTGGGTCTACAAAAAAGTGTTTTCGGGAAAAAACGGGAAAACCGAAGAGACTTTTTGGTCTACAAAAAAGTTTTTTTTTTAGAAAAAAAACGGAAAAAACGAAAACACTTTTTTGTAGACCTAATACCATAGTACGATCAATATCACTACAGCTTCGTAATGATGTTAATATTAAAAATCGCTTAGTGCCAGCTTTGTTAGAGAGGAGATTGCATTGCAATCACTGCCATGATATCTTACACATATACCATAACAATATTTAAAAACACTGCTGTGCTTATTGATCTAGATTATTGGAAGACATTCTATGGAAATAAGAGAAAGAGAGAGTGTTGAAACTATTAGAGGGGGGGCGTCGTCTTTTACTGCTGGAATGTCATTGTACAGAACAACCCCCCGAGTGGCAAAACAAGAGCACGGCGAAAACAGGCAGCTGTTTAACGTGTTGCCAAGCACAGTTATGACTTTTCAAATGTACAGAAAACAATATATTTCCAATGTTTCATTTAATCACTGTGATTATTCTATTGCCAAATTCTAAGACTGACACATACGAATGTGTGTGCAAGAACTACAACATAATCAACAGTGACAATAGTAACTGTGTGACTGACTCGTTATTGAGAAGATAATCATGGCATCTGCGTCGGTCGGATTACAGTTGCTCAAACGCCTTCGTAGCTAATTATTGATTAACCGAAAAAAAAAGACCAACGCAAAAAACACAAAGATAAGCAGACCCATATGATCCATCCCCCGGGTAGACATCTACTGGTTATCCACCATAAAAACACACACAAACAGATAAACATGATGCACACGTCGCTTGGCATAGCAGCAGCAGCATGTTATCGTCAGACCCATATCGCAGGGCCGCAAAAGCGGAAAAGCGGAACAGCGTAGATTAGGCAAGAAAAATACATGGGCGCATGGGCGCTTCTGCCACCAACACACATATCATAAGCGAATTATCACCGCAAATGTCACGTACGGCATCGAATGGCCCGGCCACACGGTCATCGTCATCTCCTCTCTCTTTTATATATATATATATATATATATATATATGTATAAAATATATAATATATATATATATATATATATATATATATATACATATAATATATATATATATATATATATATATATATATATATATATATATATATAGAAAAAGAGAGCTATTGCCAGCCACTACAGGGTTTCCATGGCGCTGACGACGCCCACTTCCGCCGAGGTCTTCGCGCCGAGATGCGCAGAGACATTGCAAGAGCAGTGATGTTACTGGCGGGTGCCGTCGCGCGTCGTCCAACCCTTGTTGGTGTTGATGTCATTCCTACGGACAGTATTGCTCCCCATAGGGCAAGCCAAAGGTTGCCGAAGGGGTGTTAACAATTCAACACTTTCAACAGTCCCATTGACAATAGTAACTCGTCGTCGCGGCCGTCATTGTCGTCGTCGTTGTCCTGTTACGACTGCGACAACCACTACTACTACTACTACTACCACGCTGTTGTTGCCATAGCTGCTGCTGCTGCTGCCATTCAAAAGGGCTATCCATAGTTTGGCTCGCCGGCCGCGCGAATGGGCGGATCTTCTCCTGCCCGCGCTCTACGTCAACAACGACGACACCAACGGCACCCTTATGACTCTGCGTGCCAAGACGACAACACACGTTTTCCTACGATTCACCACTCCTTGATTATGGCGCCTACGCATATGGATGTATGTATATATATATATATATATATATACACATATATGTATATATGTATATATATATATATATATATATATATATATATATATATATATATATATATATATATACATACATATAAGTATATATGTATACATGTCGGCATTATTTCCCTTCTCAAATGAACAAACAACCAAATATCATGTTTTGCCCTTTGCTGCCTTAAGTAGTTGAGCGGACGTACTCGCTGTAAATACGAGCAGAAAATTTAAATATATATATATATATATATGTATATATATATATATATATATATATATATATATATATATATATATCAGGTAGCCGAGAGCACCTACTAGTGTTTCCCCATTCGATTAACCGTACCATCGGCCACTTGTCGAGCGTGACCTATAGCCTGACATGTAGACGCAAGTATCATGTGGTGGTGGTCGGCTTGGCTGCGGCGTTCATTTGTCTTAACTACACGTGGCGCGATTAAAAATAATCCTATACATATAAGCGTGCAGGTGGCCAAAGGTAGATCAGACCAACTCTGTGGCAAGTGTCTCGGTGTATCGGCTGGTTATGGCGATTGCGGGCCCCACGTTACCTTATGAGCGCTGCGCTACACTTACATTGGACGGTTTACATTAGCCGCCTCTTGGCACTTACCCCATACTCTCGCTGTCTTTACGGTCTTGCAGCACCATTTTGACGAAAATGAACTGCCCCTCGGTTACGCCTTTCTCCAAAGCTGCCTGTGCATATGCTTGTATATAAATATGTATATATAAATATATATATATATATATATATATATATATGCACACACTTAACTGCAACACTTGCAGCAGCAGCAGCTTCGGCGACGATGACAATAACACCTATTACAGTGACATAAATCCAAAAACATTGAACGCTGTCTTCACATAAGCCTAAGCCAGCGTCGTGAGAGTTCTGGCCACGTTGCTTGCAAAAACATCGATGTGAAATATCAGCGCCTCTTGTTGCTTCTGTTGTTGTTGTTGTTGCTGTTGTTCTTGTAGCTATTATGTGCTGTTGTAGTTATTTTTGTGCTGATCGTTGTTGTTGCTGCCGACAATGACCTTGTTGATCGTCGTGTCGCTGTTACTAGTACAGTGCTTCTTCTTGTTGATGTTCACGTTTATTGTTGTTCTAGTTCTTATTTTCGTTGTTGTTATTGTTGTTGTTGTTTGTGCTGCTGCTGCTGTTGATGTTACTGTTGATATCGTTGCTTTTTTTTTGTTGTAATTCTTCTCGTTACTGTCGTTTTTGTCTTTGTCGTCGTCGTCACCGTTGTTGTTATTATAGCATGGTATCGTATGGTCCCGCGATCGTAGTCACGATTACAGATCTACAACAATCGTGGCAGTAAGCATTTGTTCACGTGTTTGTTGTCTATCCGGCGGCTAACTGCTCCGCTGTCAGGGGGGGGGGGGTGGAAATGCGACCAGGCCAGCGACAGTTCGCGCGCCAACGAATCCGCTGCTGCGGGCGGCCGACCGACGAAAACATGACAGAAGTGCGAACATCGATAACGCAATCATTCCCGGTGTGGTCTGAAAGATTGAAGATTACCCCACGAGAACAGAACGGCGGCCCGGGGGAACTGGGGCGCGGTGTATAGTGTCCGGTGGGAGTTTGCGACATTTCCAGCTAGATGAGAGGAAAGCTCTCGTCGCTCGCAGATAAGGGCAGAGGCCAGTAAGCTACACGCGCAGCATAATAATAATAATAATAATAATAATAATAATAATAATAATAATAATAATAATAATTGAGGAGTGGGGGTGAGCCTCGGCGGGTACACGTTTAGGTTCCACAATTGGAGGGAAATACTAACAAATTGAGTAAAAAATAATAATTAAATAATAATGATCACACCTATTATTTATTTTGTTACCAGATTATAGCCAGCCGGTAGATATACTACAGGTTGAGCTTCTTATTTATTATTTGCTTGGCATGTACAACAAAATACACATGTCATCATTTTATACCATGGACTGTATAGGCGCATATACATCTACATAATTGACATCTGTATATTTTGTAGATGTATAAATAGCGTCTGTATAAGAACTGTATATTATATATACATCAGTTCCTCCAGGCCTCTCCCGCTGGGCAGCGTGTGTCAAGAATTATCCTTGCGTTGCCGTGCGCTGAAGTTCTAAGGCGATACGCTGCTGCCTCAAGAGCGCTGTGGATCGTTGGTCCCCGTTCGACTTATCAACGATCTGGCCTGGGGTCCCGCGTTATGACCATGGTCCCGTCCCCACACGTTTGATGTCTCAATGATAAACGGACAAATGGTGTGCTCGTTCCCATAGCTTGATGTATGCTTTGTAATGACGAATCTTGTCCCTCTCAATGCTTTGAGTGCTCCGAATCGGACACACCCCAGATTAGCAGTTTCCCAATGGCCCACAAAGTCAGGGTCATTCCTCTGGTAGCCAGGGCCTCTCAGAGTCATCTCCTGGTAGAGTCGAAATTCCTCCTACCAGGACATCTCAGGGCGCTTTGTCGAAATCTTTGACGCAGTCTTTAAAGACTGCATACAAATGGTCTGCGGGTTTCACCACAGCTCGTTCTATCTCTGACTGAAGCGCGTAGGTTGCATCGCGGGCTCCCCGATACCTCCGGAGCCTTATTACTCCGGCGGAACGGTCTCCTAACAACGAACTTGATCCGTTTTATAACCAACTTGCAGAATATCTTCCTTAGCGTTCTTTCAGACGCTATACCGCTGTATAAATCTGGGCCTCGTTGGTCATCGCCGTGCTATATGCCAGGCCCTTGGCATTTGCGCCCTCTTCATGATCTCGTTGAAGAAGTCACAAAGATGGTTTGCCAAGAGTGGCTCAAACTGCACCCAGTGCTCATAGTACACCTGGTCTGGTCCCGCACTCTTTACTCTTAGAAGAGAGCCCAGGACCTGACTTCTTCTACCTCAAGAGGCAGATTCGTAGTATCCTGCTGTAAGAGGGCGCTCAATTATTGGATCCAAGTGCAGCGTCTCAATGAGCTCAATATGATAAAACAAAGACCAGGTACACTCTTATGAGTTACAGAAGAGCTAGCTGCTTGTCGTAGATACTGCTGTGAAATTTGGTGCTGCTGTTGTTGTCATTGTTGCTGGCGCCAGCAGCATTTTTGCAGCTCATAGTTTACTTCAGCTATGCGCAGATTACCAGATTTGGTATAATGCCGTATTAGTATTGAAAACCCTTACAGTGAAAAATATTAGAATTGTGAATGGTCAGATTTTACCCATAAGACTTTTATTATTATAACGATCCCCTTTATTCATCTATTAATTTTAATTTTGAAGCTCAGCTGACGTTACTTGACATGTGTGTTAGTATATATATATATATATATATATATATATATATATTATATATATATATATATATATATATATATATATATATATATATATATATATATATTATATATATATATATATATATATATATATATATATAACAACATCAAGTACCGGATATAATCATCACAATCTTGTCTTTCCGAATTATCTGTATTTAATGGAAATATATTTTATCGAATGTTTAAACCTATATCCGAGTTCGCATCCAGGTGAAATAATTAGCTAGTGTTGACAAAGTCTTTCTAGGTATTTTTGCTTGTATGGTGTAGCATACTCTAGTTTGTCCACATCCACGGACTCAGTATGTATCAGCTGTCTGGCCGTTATCAGATGATCTCCATTCTAGATATATCCATGGCTGTGTCCTGTAGTGCTTCTAGGAAAAATTGCATTAATTGCTTCCGTTAATTGTACTTGCACCTCGTCAACGTACGTGTTAAACGTACTAGGCAGGGGGGAGGGGTATCAGGTCTCCCCAAATATGTGCAATTTTTTCCCCAATTTTAGTGATTGACCACTAACCTTTACACGATGGTCTGGCGTGGAGTACGTCTCCTCCTAAAATATAAGACACGAGAGAAAAAGTAAGTACTAACAAATACTAAAGCAGCGCCACACTAAACATGATTTGCGTTCGCGTGTCATTTTTCTATGACTCTTGCAGATGATGCGCCGATGTGTATCCCCAGACAGGATTAGCTCCACTCACAGTTTGACTATGCCACGTTTCTTTATCGCTGTCGCTGCAGAGTTTACTATTGATGCAATGAACTGAAAGATTTTTTGTTTTCCGAGTCAGTTCTAAATGCTTAAGTGCTCCTGCTACGCGTTGTTAATCAACATATATCGATATATATGTGGTGGCAAACTATTTGCAACTAACTAGTTATTCTTCATGTTGGATAGGTGGGCCTATACGAAAACAAAAAGCTGCACCGATTGATCTTAGTCCGTGTGCGGCAGTGTTCGACCTTCGAGGAGATCTTTTACAAACAACGGAAGAGGATAGCGTTCACGCTCACAGTAGAGGTCGTGCTGTTGCTGCTGCTGCTGCTGCTGATGACGACAATGATGATGATGATGATGGTGTCGATGATAACCAAGGCGAAAACAACAACGTCAACAATAGCAGCATGAGCAGCAGCAACAACAACAACATTAACCACTACCACAACACTAGCCAAAAAAACGACTAACGAGGTATTCGCCGATATAAAAAGCCGTGAAAAGTCAGGATGTGATATATGATTAATACCAGCTGAAAAATAGTTCTGCGTGAGTGTTCGCTCATAGGTTTGTTTACGTGTCGGTTAGCAGCTCCGATGAGCCGGCTCCGTTCGTCGTACAGACGCCACCCCGCCGTTGTCAATGTTGCTGGCTGGGGGCTAACGGGTGCTGTATAAGAAGTGTTTTTCTTACCTAGAGTTCTGCCCCTTTAGCAGCGGCGCAGCGGGGTCGTCGGGATCGCGACGCCTTGCCAAGCGACCACGAGTGAGCACACATCGCAATGATCGCCCCCGGTCCGGGGGCACTTCTGCCTTCGATGTGCCCCTCACTACCCCTCTCTTCTCTCCCCGCGCCCCCGCCTCCGCCCTCAACCCCTACATTCCTCAGCGTGCGTGACAGTCGTGACGAGATCGCGTGTCCAGGTCACCACCAATCAGGTGGCGGATCACTGCGGATTCGTCATTCATCACGAATCATGTGCGTGTTTCCGCCGTAATGGTTGTAGCGGCCGGATAGGCCTACTGCAATAAGCTGCGAGATACTGGCCGAGGTCGTTTCCGCCTCCACGTCATCTTGTCAACGTTTTGTGTTACGTTTGTTGTTGTTGCTGCTGTTGTTGTTGGCGCGGTTGTTGTTATTATTGTTGCTGATGTTGCTGTTGCGATCGTTGTTATTATTGTTGGGGCGGTGTTGTTGTTTTTGTTGTTGTGATAATAGTGGTTTGTGGTCGAAAAGCTGCTGCTTCTGCGGTTGTTGGTGACAGCGGTGGTGGTCTTTTTTCGCGCATAGTTTCTGCCGACAGACGCTGATCAAATGATCAAGTAGATAGATGCAAAATGCTGCTAGTCCCTGGTTCTAGTTCCTACTGAGACTGTTGCTTTTGATATATTTTCAAACAATCGACGGACGGTAACTAACGGGACAGAGTTGCTGTTGCTGCTTTTGTTGTGTTCGTTGTTGTTGATGTCGTTGTTTTATCGTTGTTGTTGACGCTACCATTCTCCTGCACTACCCCTGAATAAGGTTTGCACTCGGCGTGTGCGTAGCATCATAGTATATCTACTACAAAGGACGAAATGGTCAACCGCACCGTAGAACCGTAGTCGGTCAAGCTAGTTTCCGATGATGACAATGCGTAATAAACACGCGAATGCCGACGACACGCGAGTCCACACCCATCCGTCCGGCTATACAGACACACACACACACACGCCCATTATACGGATAAATACATTCACAGCTGCTCTGCACTTACACGTTAATAGATACAGTACACCCATAGAGGCGGGGCATTGCACTTGCATACTGTTGGGGATAACTCTTATATATATATATGTAATATATAACGCTAACAATAGTACTTGAACAAAACGAATAACTTTTGAAGCCAAAGACAACATAAAACGCGGTCATCACGCTGTACTCTCTTCAAGCAGAGTATTGTACACAAGCGTTACCTCGCGCAGTAGACGTTCGGGTGGCCACTCGGCACGACAGCAGACGAAACGACGTACGCGCTTGATTTAAATGTATATATATATATATATATATATATATATATATATATATATTAATAGGGTGCGTTGGGTTCGTGGAAATGTCACTAATTTGCCACCAAAGGAGCGCACAAAGTCTTTTTTTTTTGGCAGAACAGGGCCGCAGTCCAAATAGCGGCGCGTATAGGGTAGCTTAGTCTCGCGTTCGGCATGTCGTCTTCTTTGTCGGCCAACCGGACAGAAGACAGCCATTAACCAATGAAACTAGTTCCCAGCTCTTCGCTCTGTGTCGCCGCTCGAGTAACATGAACGAATTTATTGCTACTAACTACTACTACTACAACTACTACTCAATGAGGTGGTAGCAGACATTCTGATTACTAAGTTCACCTTCCTTGTGGCCCGTTGTAACTATGATTTACGCGGATCTCTCTCTCTCCCTCTGCACGGGGAGAGAGCTCCCCGTGCACCTCGACCCTCCGTTTTTTTTATTTATTCTCTCTCTCTCTCTCTCTCTCTCTATATATATATATATATATATACATACATATTTTATATATAAAGCCTCGTTCTTAGGTGTTGCGGTACTTTTCATTTCTCCAGCCTACTGGATATTCACACGCCGTTGTTTTGAAAGCTCCCTGCCCGCCAGTAGCTGCGGTGTAATAGTAGCTGTAGGGTAAAACCAAAACCACCGTGGTATCTGTCTCTGTGGCTAGCTGTGGTGTTTCTGTGGTTTTTAGGCCATCTGGAGATGTTGCGAAAGACACAAGTATGCATCTATCTACCTATCTATATCCTTTATCGGTGAGTATCAGTCGGTCAGCCGGTCTGCGAGGCTGACTAACTAAGTGACTACGTTGTGCTCTCACACGAGCCGTACCGACGTCACCATCAGTTCACGATCCGTCTGACGGTCTGACGAGAAAAGACGATGACACTAGAACGACACCGGTGTCGTCGGTAGATATAGCACGGCACAGTGCGGGAAAAGACGCAGAACCAAGGAACAAACACCTCATGGTGGTACGGGGGAAATCACACACTAATACACCTACCAGCGTACGCACGTGGAAGGTTTACCCAGGAGCGCCGCATTACCGACGCCAAACTTCTTCGCACACACACTTTCTGTCTCTCTCTCTCTGTATATCTCGCGCGCGTTCTCCTTCGCACCGATGATGCGTTCTTCCCTTTCTCTCACGCGTGCATCCCTTGTTCATTCATACAAGTGAATTCTCTGACAAAATACGATAGCGTGCGTAACGGCAAGAATGTCTGTCTAGTCATCGTTCCACCACTGTCACGAGTATCTTTTAATCTATCATAACTGCTTAATATATATATATATATATATATATATATATATATATATATATATATATATATTTATATATTCCCGTTTGTTTTACAACTTCATATAGCCACATGGCTAGTGCAAAACTATGCACAAGTTACGCAAATAAATTTGTAAAAAAATGTTTGCTTTTATTTGCATTATCACCGCAGTAATACCATCTTGTATTATTCGAATAGAATTAGTCTATGGTTGTAATGTAATGCATGTTTTGGTGTGATGGTTTAATGAGACGCGTAAGTAAGACGAGATCTCGCGTATGGGATGTACGAACGAACAACTGGCGACGTCAGCCGAGCCGGAAAAACCAGAGGAACCAGAACCAGAAGTCAAGTACACTGTTACGAGTGAGTTACGGCGAAAAGTACAGCTAGAAGCCGCTGTTCCGAATGTAGGGAGAAGAAAACCAGACGCTGCTGTAACGCTGTTTGTAACGCCGCCCCCGCTGTGGGCGTCTGTCGGAAAGAGCTTAGTCGGGGCAGACCGCCGTCAGGACAGCCGGTATCAGCGCCGCCGTCGCCGCCACCACCCTATGTCTTTTTTTTTTTTTTTTTTTTAGAGGACTAACTGGGAAATGCGGATTGCACACGCGGGCACCACGGCAGGATTGTCCTGCAAGTGTGGGCCGGTAGTGTGGGGCTCCAACCCACTAAAAACCAGTCATGTCCTCCTTCCCCCCCCAGCAGGGAAGTGCTATGTCTAGCACCACCCTATGTCTAGCATATACGAGCGCATGGTACATTTGGCCGCCCCTTCTGTAAGCTACTGTCAGAATTGCTGAATCTGCTTGCTACACCTTGTGCTTGTGATACTCGTTCTGTTTATGGCCAATATAAACGATTACGACGATTACCAACGACAACGATTACCAACTCGAATGCTACGCTGAACTTAGTTAAGCTGTCCGGAGTTCTCCGCAGAGAGAGTGTATGTGTAAGAGAGAGAAAAGCTTGACCGAAAGCTACCCTCGCCGAGCATAAAGTAGAAAGGTGTTGATGAGTTACTCTCAGGACCACAGAATACCCATGCGTTTACATACGACATGCGTGTATATATATATATATATATATATATACAACATACATTCTATGTATATGCGCCCGGGCGGCGTATGCTCAGCTGATGGCTGCGACGGTTACGCATGCGTGTCTCTGTTCTATTGTGCTGTTGTTTGCCGGGCGCATTCATTTCGTGATGACTGTATATAGTCATATTGTCACAACAGCAACGACAACAACAATAACAACAGCGACAACAACAACAACAACATCAACGACAACAGCAACGACAACAGCAACAACAACAGCAACAACAACAGCAACAACAACAGCAACTACAACAACAACAACAACAACAGCAGCAGCAGCAGCAACAACAACAACAGCAACGACAACACCAGCGACAACAACAGTTCTCACACCGGTCACCTCAGCTGAATGAATGAAAAGATGGCTGGGTGTCTGTGGCACTGGGTGGCTGGGTCACAAGCAACGAGTGTTGTGACTCAGCGAACGTTGACGACTGTGCTGCGGCGTTTTTCAATAGCGAAAATTTCCCCACATACGAACGCGATCGGATGTCATCGAGTCACCACCAGACCAGCGACTAACTGAGCGAAGGAAAAAGAGTGAGGAGAACGAGGAGGAATACCGCTGCCAACATCATTCTCAATTGCGAGACGCCGCGAGGGCTACACCAACAACAATAATGAAAACAACAACAACAACAACCACAACATCAACAACAACAATGGCGACGGCGACGACGACTAATTTAAATTCCACGCCACTACATCGCCCCACGACCCAGCTGGCCACAATAAGTCGGGTGATAATCACAGATGATGACAGGTGGCGATGACGGCAGTGGCCCGACTTGACAACAAGAGACTCGCAGATGCCTCGTGCTGACCTCTTTGTTGTTGCCGCTTCCGTCGTCTCTCTATAGCACGCAACATAACAGTTAATTTTAATTCGTATATATATGTCTAGGTGTGTATGTATATAAAACAACGTTTTTTCTCAAGTTTTCTACTTGTTCCATCGAATAGTTGAAAGAAAATTAACTAACCAACCCTGCAGCTTTGTCATGATAAGTAAAATCAAATTATTTGTTTATACAAGTACACGTTTTCTTTCTTAACATTACATTAAACGAACTATTTAAAAGTAACAACATATTTATATAAGAATACTAATTATTTTTATTATGGTTTATTAACAGTGGTAGAATAATTATTAGATTTTTTTTTTATAATTTTTTTTACATGTTTCAACTAACCAGTTATGTTTGTATTCTGCCTTTGCAAAGGTGGGCTTTTCAATCTACCTTTGAACTTTTGACTTACGCTGCTGCTGCTGCCTCTGCTTCTGCAGCTGCAGTAGCAGGAGGCTTTTGCCCTCAAAAAGATGCTTTTCAATCGTTGACGACAATGAATCGACAATCGAAAAGTGTCAGTTGTTGCCTCGGGCGCGAACGCGACACGAAGCGCGTTGACGGCAGTGATATTCTTCCTCCCATTAGTTTGTGGTAGCTTCATTTTGGCGCTCTTCATTGGCATT